>JAGXCT010036176.1:115126-131966 GCA_022495035.1 Philopotamus ludificatus
CCTCTCGACTGTGTCCAGGCAAGTAGGAGGGGGTTTGTCTCGGTATTCGTTTTTTATCTTCTCTAAGGTGTTATCTGCTTATAACGAGTCACATAATCTCGTATATAAGTCTTTTGTAGCTATAGACAGTAGTGACATATTGAGACTCTTCATATTTTAATGCCTTTCGCGTTTACAATCAAATCAATAACTTTAAAATCTGTGTTGTCTTTCATATAGATTTTATAAAAAAATATATATATTTAATCGGTTTATCCTTTTTAAACCATTTACTAGCATATTGTTCATTTTTTTACTGTCTGATGTTGCTTTTTTAGGGATTTTATTAAGACAAAAACTTCGCTCTTCATATAATATTTAAGGAAATTAATTGAAAAACAAACTATTTAATTATTCCACTCATAAAACACATTTTTTCAACTAGCTAATTTTGATTAATTCACAAGGATATTGTACACCATTGATATTGAGATTTTGAATATAAAAAAATATATCTACATGTAATTAAAACGTACATTAACGTAGGAATTTAATTTGTTTTTTTACTGGTCCAAATTTTTGATCGGGCATATTAATTCCAGCGAATCGAGACCAGAATTCGGTTTTTTTTATAAATACAGTTATATTAAAATATAAAAAATGACAAAGTATCTTCATTGGCAGGACAGGATTAATTAACTGCCATTTTATCATCTTTTTATTTATGAAATACATCATAATACAGAAATATTACATAAAATTATTATATTTCCTTAAAAAAGTCTGGTATAGTTATGTTTAGTATTAATCTTCTATTATGTTATTTCACATATTTGAGTTTTTAGCAAAAATCGTTATTTTCTATGAGTTAAATCGATATGGATGTAGGAAAGTTGTATTAAATATCTTATTAATACAAAACAACCACCCTTTACATAAGACATTATTACTAAAATCCTTATTTTGAATCGTAAGATACTGTTACAAGTATAAAGATGTGTTTATTAAAAAAAGATTAAAAACCTTTTTCATAAAAAAAGTCGCATCAACTTATTTGTAGTATTTTATCGCAAACTTAATATTAGAGTACAAATTAATAATTAAGTTATACCATATATTTAAATAATGAATAGAAAAAAGTGACAACCCTACTATGGCAGAGGCAAGTATCGAACCTAACACCATCCCAGTTTCAAACAATATTTCACCCCATCACGAGCAAGTTTCAGAAGCGTATATAAACGCCGAGTGCAATCTGAAGAAATTCTGAACAGAGCAAACATGATATTCGTTTATCAGACAGTTTTCTGGTCTCTACACATATAACTCGTCTAAAAACGGAATTAGCTTCATCTATCCTAAAATAAAATCTGAATTTATCCGTGCACTATTATTAGGATCTAAAATTATCCATCAGTATTTATCATACAATCTTGCTATGTTCAATGTTTTTCCCGTCGCCCGTGACATTTTCCCCTTATGCTCCTCCAACTCGTGTGACATCTCCTGGCACTGCTAAATATAAACACATGTTTTTGTCCTGAAAATGGATATATCCGTATTCATGTGCTCGGGTTGTTAAGGGACATATTTTATCTTTTCATATTTTTTCTATGCGTATAACGTATGATATCAATTTCAGATATGTATCAAATGAATTTGTGTCCCTGTGCACGAGCGCCATCTCCACAACGACATCGCCAATCTTCGCACAAATGACGCGGCCATTTGTAATCTCACATCTTAGAATGGTGCTCGTGTTTATTTATATTATATACGTTTTCTTGTTTACAAGTAATAATAAATAGAAACTAAGCATAAAATATACATCTGTCATATACTAACAATATATTAATATTATTATTTGATTCTAAAAATAAAAATCAATTCATTTTTATTCTTTATATTCAATATACCTGGATATGTGCTTATTGAATGTGTGTAGTGCTGGCTGTACATAGCAGGTCTAAACAATTTACCACGCTGTCCACCTCTCCAGACCCTCCCTAGCCAAGTACTTTAATTTACTTAGCACCCGGTCGCTTAAATTACAGGTCAGCGCTTCCCCCACTTTGATGCTTACTAATAATTAATAATATTGAATAATTTCAATGAATAATCAGGCTTTATTAAAAGTTATCAATTTATTATCGCAGTTTATTAAAAATAGATGTGATTTATAAATTTATTAAAATGTGGATTTTTAGTTAATTACTTTAAAATATGAATTATCTATGTAAATATGTATATTTATCAATGACTAATGTAATTGTTTGTTATATAAAATATATAGTTTACAATCAGCGGGCCTTTAGCTACGTATATTATTGATATTCCGATTCCAAAAAATAAAAAAGGTACCCTCTTGGCGCTTTACGTCGATGACACTACCCTAATCAGCCGCAGTAGAAGCCCCAACCTCTTATATTAAACATTACAAATATATTTTAACAAACTTCAAAAATAATGTGACAAATGGTTAATTCACATCAACCCCTCAAAGATACAGGAAATATTTTTATTGTTTAAAAAAATATCAAATCCGCCAATATTCCATGGAATTCTGGAGCAAAAAAACTCCCCTGGAGACTTCACATAGATATTAATAAAATAAATCTTGTAGACAAAAACAGTGTCTCTTAAAATATACACTACTATCATCCATCTACAAATTCTATACGCTCCTCAGATCTGGGGCATAAAGCATCCAACTCATATAAATAAATATAACACTACGAACAATCATAAATGCACCTTGGTTTCATAAATACAAACGCATCCACTTCCTTCCTCTCTAACTATGACCCTATATACTTCCGATCCAAAATTTTTCTACTTCCTACAAAAAAAAAGAATGTAACACAAATAACAACTCAAACATCCTTTTAATTTAGTTAAAATCATTTCCAACTTAGCTTCAAATAATTTAAAAATTTAAACTCCTTTACAACCTTTTACTTGATTCTCTTTTATCTCTTTTTTTCTCTCCTTTATTTTAATATATATTACCTAATAATCCTTTGCCTCTGTGTCGGGTTTACTAGATTCATTAGTCTTCATTTATTTATTTTTTTATTAATATTTTATATTTTTTATTAATTTTTATTTCGTTTTTACATATTCTTTTTTTATTTTGTGTACATTACTTCCGTTTGTTTTTTCTTTCAAAGGCTGTCGACTACTCCAGCGCCGGCAAAATCTCTATTGTATTAACAATGAGACTGAGCGTTGTTGTGGCTACAGCAAAAAAATACAATTTAATTACATATGAACAATTTCTCAATATGTATAAATTATGTGAAACTCTGATGAAATTATCAGATGAAGAGTAAAATGGGCAGAGCCCCAATATACTCGTGTATCAATAGGCCATGATAACAAGTATATTATAACAAGAAAAATATAAATATATTTCAGCAGGTAGGGCGAAATTAGTCTCGAAAAGAATTAAAAAGACAATTATGTAACAGTTGCTATGCCATGGTAATTATTGATTAATTAAACTAATAAATATGACTCAACGTAAGAAATTTATTACGTACCTTAAATTGATTTTTCAGTGCTTCGAGGTATCCTATAGAATAACAACAGCAAAGAGAATTTTGTTTTATTTAGCAACGTTGAAGGTCGCTCTCCTACAGAAAAAGCACCTGCCTATCGGAGCGAACTTTCTGAGCTTGAAAAATAAAAATAAAAATGTGAAATCCTTTTATAATGTTAATATCCTGTTTTGTTCTGGATAATCCTATAATTTCTCGGTCGCGATTCGGCACGGCACCCTGTCATATTTTTAGCCGTCACACAAACGGATTAGCCTGTGTGAGGCGCCATTAGCATAACGCCCTCATCAGGAGCAGGAAACAGTATTGTGTACACGGGCGCGTGTACCGCTCTCCCTCCAGCCCTCCTCCCATCACGCTCAACGCCACGATAATCCTGAATACTTTGCCGAACAATACGAACATATGCGGAAAAGCGTTACAAGAATTAAGCAGCCAAGTGGTTAGATATGGCTTGTTGAATTGCGTCAGGTATTCCCAGGTTTGGCACTGCGGCTAAAAGGGAAATGGCGAATACAAGATGACGTATTCCCACAGTGCCCTTATAAATTAGCAATATCATATTAAATTATATATTGGATTATGTCTTTAAAAATTACAAATCATGCTTATTTTGTTTCTTGCTTGTACATCAAACAGAATTATTTCAAGTACTTTTTCTTACTTACGTTCATCTGTTAACTAATTTGCTCTCCAAAGTTTAGCCCTTCGGCCCTTCTTCCATCGAAGATAATACCTCGAGATTTATCTGTGCATTTTTCACTCGAAATTCGCATGCAACTGCGAGATAAAGGCTTACATGCGACCTGGGGGCCGGGCTCGTTACGAAAAAATAATGCTCATTTTTCAACGGACGATCTCCTTTGAAAAGTTTTCACGGCACAGGACCCGGACGCCTGTCTTCCATTTTTTTGCTTTCAGTTTTTGTGCCCCCGCCCAACGCAATAAATCATAATCCCCTGAACTCCATTTTCCTCCTTGAGCTACTACGCTTGCACCTAATAGTATTAGAGGAGAGCGGAATAAAAAAAACTGGAGGCTTATGACATAAACCCGTCCCGAATAACTTAAATAATGTAGGTCACACACCGCACGAGTCGAGTCCATTTTTTACTCAAACTACAATAATTCTTAGGGGAAGTGATCTCGGGGCATAACTCTGTCAATGCCCATAAATGAAAAGATACTGCTCCCCGCACAAGTAAATATTAAATTATTGGGATACATAAAGCACGGCTTTGTTTTCTCTTCGACTATAATATTTATATATTTTTAAAATATTATTATTTTATTTTAAAGGTCGCATAAAATGTTTTAATGGCTTCGCACTTTCTCGCTTTCGACAGCGCAGGGCCCCTTTACAATATCTGGAAGTGTGCAGGTAATTAAACAGGCCCTTTATTTTAACGCCCTCGTAATTAATTCATATATTATTCATTTTGATTAAGGCACTAAACTGACTCGGCTCTGAAAACGTAATATGAGGATTATGCTTCGCTAAACGAACGTGGAAAATTCATACGATGGTTTCAAAGTGCTTGATAAAATTTCCAAAAATATATCTGCGTAAAATAAGTAAATCGAATTATTTTCAAAAACATTAGACATTCGACAACAAATTTTAATAAATTATATGAATAGTATATTAAAACGTTGAAATTAGTCGTCGACATTCGTGGATATTGTAATTTTCACGAATAGGCTTCACTAGTGGTTTAAAACCTACATTATAGTGAATTTTAGTAGTTGGAGGAATGATGAAGCCAAGATGATATTACAAAATTGTTATGTTATTACATTTCTTTGCTTTACTTAGTATAATCAACAAAAATAATTTACTACTACCATATTGGCAGTTTGTCCATATCTAAAAAGCAAAAATATATTCAAATTCTATGCAAATACAAGAAATCTATTATCGAATATAATTGCATTTCCCCATTATATCGTATTTTTTTAAATAAAATATTGATTCGATTTATGGACCCTAGTCGATTTGCTTTTCACAACAACAACAATCGACAATGACATCTCCATTTTCCACTCCCTCCTTGCCTCCCCCACAGCGCCACTCTATTCTCGCTATCAAGATTGTTCCCGGTCTGGCCGAGATTAACCACCTCAGCCCCCTCGCCATCTTTCCAGGTCCTCCTCGAAGACGTGCAGCCCCACTGAAATTGAGAGCTTCTGCTTCCCATCTCTGTGTGGGTGTGTTTACTTCTTCTCAAGAATATTCATTGAACTCGCCACCCAATTAGGTAACCTTCCGCTCTTCTATCTCGTCGTTCTCATAGAGCTCGGGTTTAATCTCGACCGTATAATTTATCACGGGATATCGGCGACTCCCCGATCGGAGCTTGCAAAATTTAAATTAAATTCGACGAAGCGACGCCGTGCACTTGCATATGATTGAAAGGGTTAATTGGGGTAATTGCATATATCTCAGATATTAAACATGAGTAGGTATTTCCATTGAAGAAGATATTTTATTCCTTTCAACCGTAAATGAGCTCAAATATACATAAGCACACAAATAATGTGAATATTACTTACATAAATATTAGTATATTAATATGTTTTGGTATATTAATATAATTTAACACTTTATGAGCCGTTCACGCCTTTTGACGTGATTTTGTAGTCAAGCGTTAGGAGCCGTTCACGCCTTTTGGCGTGAAAGCCATACCCCCACTTGTCATTTTTTTTCTGATAATGATGCACAGTGTAATTCTACTATTTGATCACAGATGGATACACGTGCATGTTAGCTTGGATTATCATTACATGAAACCATGTGGCCCCCAGGCTAGGTTTAATGTAAAACCTTGCGGCTCATAAACTGTTAATATGTGGGTATAATAATTGTTCTAATATTAAGATAATATTATTAAATATAATTCCAATAACAAAGCATTTGATCTAAAATTATAATACGTTTAAGTAATCAAACATCTGATGTATCCTTTGTCAAATTTTGGGTTATACACATGGGCAGCTCGTACATATACACTGCGGAGCTGCAACACCCCCAAGCAAATTGAGAAAAAATATGTTTTTATATATATAGTCATATACGTGTGTTTTGTATTGATTGTGTATTATGTATACGAAAATATAAATTTAATTTATATTTAGCTAACCTTATTTTTTATATTTTAAATAAAATGTGAGGGAAATATACTTTTTTAATTTTTAATATTGAACAGCACCCCCGAATATTTTACCCACGAGCCGCCCCATCAAATGTACTATAATAAAATCCAAATTATTGGAGGGGATTTGTGTTAACAAGATTTTAATGAAAATTATTACAGATTACGTCACAGTTTGAACTTAAACTGGCCTCAACGTCGGCTAATGAAATCCACGTTTTTTTTTTGGTCCACCTAATATGTGCCATATGATTATAGTAATATATTATACTAATATTATATAATTAAAAAACCATGAAATTTACTAATATTTTCTCTTAAAAAATGCATTTTTTGTTACTGTCGACGTTATTATTTGTATTTTTTTCTTCTGTGGTTTGCTTGACATTTTCTATCGTAATTTGATTCATAAATACTATATTGAATATATTATTTATAAATAGTTATTATTGATATATCAAATATATGTACCTATTAGTACATTATTTATTGTTTATCCCAATTAAATTTCACTATGTGAATCTCTATTTTTAATCACACTTTTGAATAATAAATAAAATTTACGATCGTATTTACACAACAGCCGCCTATATATCACACGGAATAATATGGCCGATAGAAAATCAGTGCGGATTTTCAATTCCGCCATTTTCTCCCATCCCCCATCCGGGATGCAATTACAGACCGCGCTCGCTTTTTGCACCCCGTCAAAGATTGCAGCCGCTATCAATATGCAATGGGGGCTCCCGTGCGAGGGCCGGCGCCCCCGCGCGCCCCACGGGTGCTCCGCACTATTCACGGTCGTAAAATTTAATTCTGATTGCTTCTGTCTTTAGTGCACGAGCGTCGCTATTGCCCGTGCAGCAACAAAACGGTAAATTGAGTTACCGCGCGGGGAATAGATGCAATTACCGGCTCTAACCAGCGAGCCAACCAACCACTTTCCCTGTGACCAAGCCTCTCCCGATACTCTGCGCTCGTTAGCTTTTCAATTTTTTGTACCGGAAAAATCTCGACGCTTTGTTGTTGCTGGTAACCGCGGGGGTATTGTGGTCAAAATTTACATTGTGTAAAATTTTTAGATGCAATTTGGTGAGAGGCCTTATCGCATCATGTTTCAATTTTAACTTTTTATGCAAACAAAAACACGTTGCATAACACTTTACCACAACAAACCTTGAGTGATTAATGAACAAGACTGTTTCAGGTTAAACAAATGAGCGCAATCTACCGATATTTAGCCGGTAGATCGCGAAAAATGTTGAAGATCTTAGTCTCAAAATATACAATATAACTTAGATATAGCGCGGAAGTAAGTTTATTATCAATTTATTTATCCAAAATACGTTTTTAAGATTATGATTATTTAATATATTATGCAGATGATGCTCCCCTAACTTAACACATTGCCTGCGAGAAGAATCGAGGTCAAACATCCACTAAGACTAGGCCTATTCGCCGAAAAATTTGGTGAAACGTTTTTTTACACGAAAAATCATTTATTAAAGAAGATATTGAGCCGAATATTAAATGACTTAAACATCAACATTCACTGGTTAGTTAATATAAAATAATAATGTATATCTTACAGCAGGGGTCACCAACTTTTTGGAAACGGGCAGACTTGATAGTTAAATAAAAATATGGTATGAACATGGACTTTTGAATGTTGAATTTTGAATGTGTTTATAGAAAGCTTGTGTTTGAAATTAGCTCATTGGCCGTTGGATAACTGGGATAGGTCATTAATGTTATAATCAGCAGCTGTTTTTATAGCTCCGAATGTTGAAGAACGCCATAAATAAAAGAGAGAAATTACAATAAGACAACAGTAATAATTTATTCATCAAAAATAAAATTAAGTATCCTACCGATAAGAAAATAAAAACAAAACATTATAATAGACACAACAGATAGTAGTAGCGCATAGTAGCGAGCGGCTGATGAAAAAACAAAAGATTATAACAGTGTTATATATAAACAAATTCCTAAATGGTGTTCATTTTGTAGTAAATATTAAACATTAAACAATTGCCGAAAAGAGTCGGATTTTTTTTGTTATAGAGCCATAAAATATTTCGAATAAGTGGTAAAATATTTTTTTGTATTGCTACAACTATCAAGTATCTAACCAAGAAAAATTAAAAAAAAAAACAAAACATTGTAAAAGTTCGGTGTAAGTGTCGGTTAGCGTGTGATATGCGTGCCCCGGATATACTCAAAAACTCTTTTGACGTGGAATCTACGACTCCCGTAGGCAATGAGTTAATAGCGAATATAATTTGCATAAAGTCTGCAATAAATTTCCCATTGTTATAGTGTTTAAAAATGAGTATTCATTTTATTGGATAAGAAAGTCGTGTAGCCTTTATTAAGTTTATCAAAGATTAATTATTTAAAAATGTAAGAATAATAACTATAATATAAATACAGTAAGTTTTAATTTTTACGCGTCTTATTTTTCTTAAGTTTCAATATTTAATTTTTAAGCATAAATTTATTTGATTAAATTATAACTGGCAATGCATTTGTTGATTTATGAATGCATATAAATTAATCAAAACAAGAAAATTAAATTCAGCACTATTGAGCATAAATTTCTTTTATTTTGATAAAAAATATTTTAAATATGGAATAACCAATAATTTAGATATATACGATATATGAAATGGCATAGGTCATCCCACAAGGAATAATAAATTGTATTCATACATAATCCGAATTTTTCGAGGATCCATTTTTTCCCATTTCAGTATAGAACAAACATTCGGACGGATATTGAACATGAAGTTCTTATAGCCGACATTCTCCACACTGCCTTTTCGCCAGACACTGTTTTCCTTATATTTCAATGACAATATTGACAGCGTGAGATATGAGCGTTGCGAGACATTCAGTTTTCCTCTCGGTTCGAAATAATAACAACGCTGAAAAAAACAAAAAAAATGGCAAGGAACCCTTTTCGATTACATCTCAACAAGTGAATGAAACAATTCACGTCGTAATTTACACGTGTCAATATATAATTTAATATATAACTTATGGAGTTTTTTAAAAATGAATCAATTTGTTAATAAAAAAATTGTTGTGACATGATGCATACAATAATACTTTCATAGCCCAATAACTACTCCTCCCTTGGGGAACTTGAATTTTTACGTTTCATTTTATTATATAAATGAAATTGCGGACGATAGCGTTGTACAAAGGGAAGCCGCTTCTGCACTCTGGGCTTCTGTAGCATTCGCAACACCTACATGGAAACTGCAATATCTTGATACGTCTCTGTATTTCAATTTAAATGATACACAGCATCGATGGTTGATATTTTAAACTTCTTTTATTCTTGGCAAACGCAAAACTTAGTTAAATAGGGAATAAATTTCAATTAATTTATTTATTATGAACTTAAGTTCATGGATAAAAATTGAAACAGTATCCTACTTTGTTTAGTTGTTGCCGCAATTGGCCAGGTCCCAGTTCAGAGTTCCGTTTCTGGTAATCCTGCCCGGATGCGTTCATCCGGAGTGTAAGTGTGATAATGCAACTCTACACAGAGCCATTCCCTAATCCCATAAAGCCTGCTCCAGGAACTGGGTGCAGTCTAACCACCATCTAGGGATCACCGTCCGGCTCAACCTTAATATTCAATTACTGGTTGGGAGGTCTCATTTGTGGTCAGTCTGCTCTTTGACACATTAGCGACCATTAAATTGTAATATAAGCTTGTTTACAACGAAATTTGGTAGATACAATTGATTTTTTATAAATTTAATAATAACTATCGGAATGTAATATTAATTATAATAAGTTACTTCTTGTTGTATTCCATTCAATAGCATTTTTACCCATTGCTACAAATTATAAAATTCCTTATATTGAATGTAACTGACAAAAATTAAATTCAAGTGTAAACGTTGGAATGTAATAAAATCCATTTATATTGCAAAAAAGCTAAAAATAGCTACATAACAATGTAATCAAAATTAACTTCAAAGCTCGCAAACTCCAGGATTTTTTCCAGGATCCGCCAGTAATCTTATTTCCCCATCCCAGGGCGCCCTCGGCCCGCGCCAAGGCCGCTCCCATCAGGCTCTAGCAGACGTAACGAATCTGTGTCATCCCTCAGCCAGCTCCAAGTTTTATCTTAAAACTGTTTGCTTATGTAAATTATCTGAAAGTTTAGCTTAATAAATTTCCGGCGAAGAATGCGGTGGGACAGTTTATAGGATTCCCTGTTACTTGCCCGAGTCCTTATTACGGGCCGCCTCGACTCGCGCCCTTCTAACCCCGGCCGTGGACACTCTCCTCACATAAATTACCGTTTTTTTTATTGCAGACAGTGTCCCATGAAAATTTATTAAAATGTAAACATAACTTTTTACTGTTTTCCTGAGATACGCCGCTTAAGCAATGGGGCATTTGGTTCGCGAGAAATGTCTGTGTTTGTCACGCTTACGTTATCGCATACACAGCTCTGCTCTAAATGTGTTATAATAAATGGCATAATATTAATTTTATTTAAATATAAATTGTGTATATGTACTCCCATATCTTGTGTTATATTATTTTATATGGTGAATTTTAGAAGAACGCAAATTGAAGCGTTTCTGCTCTTTAGATTAGTAACACTTTTCATGTATCAATACATGAAAAAAAAAATATGCGAAAATATACTTTTTCTCAAAAATCTAAATATATCCTTTATTAATATCAATATTATTCTGTCTTCTAAAGTAATCATTATCAGATATTTTAAAAGTTACAAAGCTCTTCTGAAACATAATATTTGGAAAGCCTTTAGATTGTTATGCAATTCTGTTGTCCTTAGTTATAGCAAAACGACATGCTTTCATGTATTTTATTATAAATATGGTTATGGCTTGTAGGTAACATGCATATTATTTCGATAATGTAAGTTAACCACAACTGAGCTAAGTACGTAGTCGGGTGGGTGTCCGACGAAAACTATGAATTCAGGGAATTCTTTATGACACTGGCCAGGACGTATGTGAGAGGAAGTGACCCCGCATATTTTATAAAAATATTTATGCAGGTAGTCTAGCGCAGTGCTTCCCAATTACTTTCATGTCAAGGCCCCCTAAATCTGAAAGATTTAATTCCCGCCCCCCGCCCAAAAATAAATATTTTATAATTTTATTATTTGCCAATAATATTATTTTAATTATAATACACATATTTATATCTCAGAAGTAACAAATCGTTTTAAAACCTTCATGAGATATACTACCTCTCATGATACAGTAAAACCCGTGCACTGAATACATCTCTTTGCACAAAATGCTAAATAATTTATTCGTATTTGTCATTATTTTTTCCTTTTTTATTCTTATTTTTTTCTTATTTATTCTCATTTTATTATTATTTATTCTTATTTTTTCTTATTTATTCTGATTTTATTATTATTTATTCTCATTATTTTCTTTTTTGTTCTTATTTTATTATTATTTATTCATATTTTATTATTATTTTTTCCTTATTTGTCTTTATTTTTTTCTTATTCCAAGCATCTCAAGTCGGGATATTGATGAATTCTTCATTAATATCTTGAGTATTTTTTTTAAATTGATTAATGTATTCCTTTGCTGTTGTTGTATATAAATATAAAGTTCTCATGTGTTATTATTTAACAGGACTTAAATATATACACATTCCTTAAATATGCTATGTGGAAAAATATTCATAAATGAATATTTGTACTTTGGTACTGAATATTTTCGCGGCCCCCGCGAGGAATCCTGCGACCCCCCCAGAGGGCCGCGGGCCATAATTTGGGAAGCACTGGTCTAGCGCGTTAGAATTAATTAATATAATGCCTTATATCCATCGTATAAATAAATATAAAACAAATAATATACAAATTTAAATTAAACTGAAAAAATATGAGATTTTGTGAAAATTAATTATTATTATTTTTACCGTTAATCATATTTTATAATATGTGAGGTCGTAAATACTGATTTCCCATTTGCCCAATCATTTTATATAACTTATCCAAAATTAGCCAAATTATCCATTTCCGAACTTGGATATTAACTGTCTTTTTAATGTGCATTTTTTCCCAATAATAAAATTTAAACCAATTTCATCTTACAATCTTACATCTTTCCCTAAATAAAAAAAAACAAATTTAACAATTAATGTTTTTTCTTATAGACGAATGAATAAATATTCGTCATAGACGTTATGTCCGTTTTTAAAATAATAATTTTTTCATACCTTAATAAAACTTTATTGAATAATATAATTTCCATCAATATTTATGACTTCTTGCCAGCGTGATGGCAATTTGTATATACCATTTTTTAAAAATGCCTAATGCCTAGAGGCAGAAAATTGAACCAGTGCTTGTCTGATATCTTATTTGTTTTTGATTTTTTGTGAGGACATAAACAAGTGATAATCGGAGGGTACTACTAGGTCCGGAGAGTATGGTGGATGCGATAGAATTTCCCAGCATAGTTCTGCGAATTTCTGACGAGTCCCCAAAGCAGTATGTGGCCTAGCATTATCATGAACAATGTGATATCTATCCTATTGTACATCGCCGGCCTCTTTTCTTGGAGTGCTGTTTTTAAATTATCCAATTGTTGACAGTACCTCTCCGAGTTTAGCTTTTCGTTCGATTTCAACAGCTGAAAATGTACTGGTCCTCAAATGTTCCCACCATATTCACAACATTCTCTTATTCAGGCTCAACTTCGGTTTAAAGGTAGAGGAGGCGGTTTTCCGGATTCACAATATACTCTTCTCTTTACGATGTTTTCATAGGTATTCCACTTTCCTCGCCAGTTATCATCCGGTACAAAAAAGGTTCGATTTTCTTTCGTGCAAGCAGAGATGTGCATATGATGACTCGATCATTCAAATTCTTCTCACTAAACTCATGAGGTACCCATATCGAATATTTTCACACCAATCCTAGTTTCCAAATATGGTCCGAAATAGTTTGTTGAGCTGAATCAACCCTTTCTGCAATCTCCTATGTTGTCAAAAAAGGATTTTGCTTTAACATGATCTTGACAGAAGTTTCCGTTTGACCGAATATATTTTCTTTATCAAATTTATTAATTTTTTTCACCCAATAAAATATTTTTACGCGCTAATAAAATCAATTTAATTTTGTTATGCTATCTATTAATAAATTGAGTTGAATTTACAATTGTTGATCGTCTGTTTTATTAGATCTGTTTCGTATATACTTTGCAAAAATTACAAAATGACTTCGGACATGTCAGGAATAACATGACATGTGTCATTCCATAAATGGAGTACGACATGGATTTCGTATGGAATTTTAACCACCCCAGCTCCAAACGCATAACAAACCATTATGCATTTGCGGTCGACTCGCAGTGTCCGTCACATACAACCACAAGCAAGTTTTGTTTCCGATTTTAATTGAAATTTAAAATTCCACGCCGCATATTGCCGTGCAGCATTGCTTTGTGGATATTTGCGATTGAATAATTTACATATAGCGAAATTGTTATTTAGGGGGCTGCGTTGTGCTACCGCGGCCTGTGATCAGATCGGTCACGAGCCACACATTTTGCGTGCATAGTTAATCAAACGGCAGGACATTATTCAGGACGTAATCAAAGAGCGTGATCTGGCCCGGTCCACCGCTCGTAATTCGATTTCAGGTCATGAGCTGTCGCTTCTAATCTTCTCTGTTCGGACAAATGTTTGCCGGAAAAGGATATGGCGCGCGTTTCCTATCAACGGCTTCACAATAAACATGTCAATTTACTCTAATTCGGTCCTGGTCTATTTACCATTTGACTTGTTGTCGGTAAATAGACTGATTTATGTGTTTAAAGAAATACTGAGTTATGGCTTGACGTAGGTTCGGATTGAGATCATTTATGTTATCATCTTAAATTGCATTAAATCATAACAACCATATTCAAAATGTACACTACATGCGCATTAGATTAAATTTAAATTTGATTGGACTTTTTTAATTGAATATTTGGGAATCTAATAATATTGAAACTAACTTCAATGAAGAAAAAACACGTATACAATTTAATTAAAATAAATACGAGTGACTATAAACATTGTTTTTATTCATCGTATATTCGTTCTATTCATCTTAATAAATAATTTCTTATCTCCCTTGTGATATATAATAAAATAATGCATCTAAAGTAAACAATCTTGTAATGTAGTTATTTATTTTAATACATAAATTATAGTATGATGGATTGTCATGAGTTAACACGGCTGGGCTACGATGGAAAGTTAATATTCAAATAGGTTAATGTTTTCGCGAAATCTAAGAATTCCAGGATTTTCTATGATTCTGATTAGGTGTGAATGTTTCATTTGTCACGGGCGTTTGAAAACAACCGCGTCGTCCGAAGGGGGTCTCTCAGAGACCCCAAGCATTTCGAGTGATATATCAAAGCATACAAGATAAGGTAAAAGTAAAAGGAAATGTACTCGGCGATGTCTCGCCGTATACTGAGCTCTCACCCGCACGTGTCACTCGTACGTTTTATTCGCACTTGGCATACCGGATGCGAGCGAAAAAACATCGCCACCCGCGGCAACATAAGCGAATATTGTTGTTTTTTAGGAGAAAATCAAAAATTTAGGGTCCCCAATAGACCCACCCCATCGACACGGCTACGTTAAAAATCTCTCGACTTCTTTAGAAATCTTTATCGTACCTTTATATCGGCGAAAAAAGCTTTACAATTTTATCTATATTACCATTCATCAATTTTCGAATAAATTAATTAATTATCATTGATAATATTATAGATTAATTTATTTATAACTTAACCCCTTTAAATATTTAGCATTACATTTCGGATATCTGTTATTTATTCATTTCGGTAGATCGATAGTCCACGTAATCAATTGGACTTGTCATTATTGATGTGGATTCATAGTCAGAAATGTGATTTATCGAATTTTTAGTGAAACTGTAATCAAAAAATTAAAGCTTAACGTTTGAAAAGCTTAAAGTTGACGTTTGATTATCTAAAAAAATTACCGTATTTTCGTATTCAAGTGTTTATTGTATTTAATAATATAAATTATATTGTTATATAACTTACATTCTTTTTTTTCAAAATTCTCAGTTTGTGCAGACGAAAAATAAATTTTTAATGGCGACGATCTCTGATATAGCTAGGTGCACACGGAATTTAAAACCTCGGCGGATGTAACGCAGATACCATTATTCTTTCTTGGACGGGATTCGATGTGAAAGATATTATGCCCCCGGGAACCTTTCCAACTTCATTTACTCTACGGAAAATCGTCGATACTTTCAAACTCAACGTGAACTACTCGCATTCTTCGGTATCTGGCTCCGTCCTGCGCCTTTAATGCGAACCGCCATAACCAAATATATATATATAAATTATCTCTAATTTTTATTAAATGCGAAAAGATCTCATTTTCATACTGTTACTACGTCGTCGGATGGTGTTTATGATGTCCGCCAACAAGTGGCAGATACATTACATCGCCATCTAGCTAAATGTGACAAGTGGCGTGCGTTATTCAGTGTCGGCCAATACATCACCGCGCAGAAAACACATGGGCATCTTTGCAAAACACACCCCGGCCAATATCCGGCTATTTGTGTCCTTTCACACTGCCCTTTCGCCACTTACACAGCCGTTCCAGGAGAAAATGGACAATACCATAGAAACCGATATAATGGGCGTGCTGGCCATAAAATAAAATATATTATGTGCGGGGTGTGGGAGGGCGACCCCACATCCCTCGGAAGAGCCGTAAAGTGAAAGGGTTGTCCGGCACGACAGATGGCGATGCTGGCACCAAGCCAACCGTCCAAAAACTAGGACAAAAATTAGAATTTTAAACGTTGCAAAGACGTATAAAACTTTCGATTTAATTATTTTTTTATCCACATTCTCTACAGACCATTGATAAAAAAAATTGTGTATCTCGTCTAATACAGAATCTGTTCATATTATTATTATATAATCATTAATGTAAATTTTCACGTTTCGCAGACGATTTAAAAATATTATTTATTGGAAGATGTCCTTTCGTTTCAGCTGGACATTGATTCTTTGCGCGATTAGTCAATATTAAATCGTCTTCCATTAGGTATTGGAAAATGTCAAACAATGACATTTT
>JAGXCT010036177.1:0-16776 GCA_022495035.1 Philopotamus ludificatus
TTTTGTTTTCACTAGATAGATAAGTGGTCTGTCAGTCATTCGACAACTATTTAGTTTGGTGGAAGTTACGGTGGCGTTATTCTGAACCTTTAATATGGAGAATCAAAGAGTCATATTCGTCATTTGATGCTTTGGGAATTCAAACAAGGCACTAGCGCTAGAGCGACGACCGAAAATATATGCAGTGTATACGGCGAAAGCCTGATAACCGATCGGGCAGTTATAAATTAGTTTGTGAAATTTCGTTCCGGAGATAAGTCTTTGAAAGATGAATCGAGGGCGGGTCGTCTTTCCGACTTTGACGACGACATTTTAATTGCGATATTGGAACAAAATTCATGTCGAACGCCAAGGGAGTTGACTGAGCGACTCGATACGTCACAATCTACAGTTTATCGCCTCCTGGAAAATTTGGGGACAGTCAGCAAGCTAGGTTACCACAAAATCTCAGTGTTCGAAATAAGGCAGACTAAATGTCTATTGTCACAAGTCTTGTCACGGCATAAAATCGAGCCTTTTTTGGACAGGACATTAACAGGCGATGAAAAATCACCCATGAAAATATTGTCCCCAAAAAGCAATGGTTGGATAATAAACAACCACCCCACCGGGACTACCGGACCCTAAAGCCAATATTCATGGAAAGGGAACTTTATTGTGTGCATGGAGGGATCGCCCAGGAATAATCCACCACGAGCTGATGAAGCGCAACGAAACGATTATTTCCGATACATACGGTCAGCAGCTGCAAAGAGTTCATGAAAAACTCCTGGAAATCGGAAAGGCATTATCCTGTTACACTGTGATTTACAAGTGACTCAAGAAAAAACTCTGGAGCTTAACTGGACTACTTTGCCACATCCACTCTATTCCCCAGATCTTGCTCCTATGAACTACCACTTTTTCTGTTCTTTACAGATTTTTTTTTAATGGAATTTTTAAAGTATGGTAGAGAATCTAATACTATATATATTTTGATGAATGTATTCAAAATGTAAATACGTTGCAAATTAGTATTTCATCAATATTTATTTTTCAACAATGCCGCTCGGTCGTGCCCGATAAAATCAAATGCATTAATATTTTAATGGCCGAAAGCTGTATCCATTCGATTAAATTTAAAATTAACATACTGCGTCAATATTTTCATGAAAAATTCATAATCGGATATACGTGCATTTTGGTATAGCTTTCATTTTATTTAATCAAGTAATTAATAAATTGAGCATGTGCCTTATTATGGGTTTGGCTCGTATACAGATAATTAATCGCGACTTCACCCCTACATGCCGAAGCCTAATTTTTCATGGCGTACAGGGTGTTGTTCCTGAAATTGTATTGATTTTTGAATAATGTTGTATGCGAGGTTACATAAATTTAATGGGCGATCATAAAAATTACCAGCCGGCTCGTTTGAATGAGCTTTTTAATCTAGTTTTTTTTTTCGCCATTCATCGGCAGCGTAATATTGCGTGACCCGTCGCTAATATATTTGTTCAAGGTGAAGAAATATATATTGCTGTGATTTACCAACGATTAATGGTGGAATTATGCATCGCATAAATATTTGACGAGTGTAAATTAACGCTCGTTTTACGATTTCGAGTATGGCATTTTCACGTAATTTTTATTTTATTTCTGGATTTCATTTGCTTTGACGATAAGAATTTTTCAGCTTAATGAAAATTACTTATATCCTTATAATTCAAAGGAAATATATTTTGAAATTCTATGACTCTGTAGGTGTATTTATATTAAAATTTTAATTTACTGTGATATTTATCAAGGAAACGAAAATTAACCATGCTTTCTTTAGTCAAAAATAGGATATATAGAATTTTTTACGAGGAATGGAACTGAATATTTTATCATAGAATTAATGAGTTAACTCATGTTGACGTGGAAGACAACTTGTTTAAGAAAAATGGGATCTCTCTTTTGCACATGTTATTCGCAATTTTGTTTCATACATAAATAATAATAATTTTCTCTAAATAATTTAATTATTCTTTTATATACAAAAACATAATCAAAATGTTCAGAATAATTACTAATTATTTTTTATGTTAAGAATGAAAAAAAGAAGTTTAATTTTATTGGGACTAGATTTTATTCAAATTATTAGACGTTTAAAAATATAAATTCAGTTAGCAACGCATTTTTTGGAAATTTCTGAAGCTGTGAAACAATAAATAGTTTAATTCACCCGTCACGGGGGCTCAAAACCAACCGCGTCTTCCGAAGGGGGTATCTCAGATACCCCAAGCATTTCAAGTCAATATATTGATGCATTCAGACTTAGTTCTAGCAGCACGTATGAATCGAAAGTTTCACTCGCACTCGGCATATCATATCGGATGCGAGCGAGAAATAATATCACGCGCGTGGTAACAGCAGCGAATATTTTTTTATTTATTAACTTTTCAGTTGTTTTGAATTATTATATTCCATGAATAATAATTATTTATTATTTTTTTTATATTCACAAATTTCGTTTAAACATAGAGATTTTTCTCAGTAAATTTCGTAAATTAACGGGAGTGTTCCATGTAGGATGGCACGCATGGTTAACATACACTCGGTGGATTTAATTAATTATGCAGATAACAATTGCATGGACGTATATAATTCTAAATATAAAAATTACGTTATATTAATATGTACGTATTTTTAAAATGTACCCAAAAATTGTTATCTCACATGATTTATTGGCGTTGATAATGCAAATTTGCGTAATTATTCTGAGAAATATTTTTAGAATTATATGCATTATATTAAAGCTTCAGACGTGTCTAATTATTCTAAATGCCGTAATTCTCTGTCTGATTGCACCGTCGAATTGAGGTTAACAGAGATCAACTCGAATGACCCTTCTGGTGTCAATCAAATCAACGGGCCAAACTTTATGTGCTAACTCGCTTTAGTTTCATTTAAGCCTCGGTCTTGCTGATGCCGTCGATTTGTCGATTGCCTCAAGCGTCATTTATCTGTGAGCGATCTACCGTATTGTTTTATATACACAGCGGAATAAAACTTTTCACGTCGAGGGCGGTTTTCAAAAATACATATCTGTATTTCATGTTTATGCCCGCCGTTGAGAGCGTCGATCTATTTTTATTTTATATCGCAAGAAGGATCAGGACGCCATATTACGTATGTATTTTATGTATTATCTTCTTTTATTGGGTGAGGTGGGTAGGAGAAGAAATAAAAAAGTATAAGTTTGTTCCTCCTTTCGTGATTTTTTTTTCTCCCTCGTAAGCCATTTGCTTAAATTATGTACTATTTCAGAAAGTTGGGCACAGCATTTTTGATACATTGCCAAAAAAGCCACATGTGGTCCGACTTGTGTTTCGCATTTTCTTTTTCATATACGGCCGTATTTATGTTTTTTTTCTTTTGTACGAATTGCAAACAATGAGCACTCTTTTCAATGTAAACTACGATTTGGGTCGAATATTTGACTTATTTTACGTGAGAAAATCGATTGTGTTACAGACTCGACCTGAAAAAATCTCATTTATTTTTAACGTACGTATACAATTTTTCAGAACGTTGCTCATGTTCCAGGCAAGGATATTCCGTGGAAAGTTTTTAAATATCGCAATTTTTACTATGCTCTCCATGCGAAAGTTTGCTTAGTTTTACTTGAGAGTTTGGATAAACTTTCGTATTCATAAATTTATACACGGTATATGGATTTAAAATTAATTTTAATTTTAATAAACCCATTTTTATTTATATATACTTGTTATTATATGCATAATGGTTATCACGATTTATAATAAAAAGTGTTATACATCTTTTACAATAAATCTTTTCGCAAAAGTTTAATTCGACTCGTGCAAACAAACACCTGTGCGTGAATTTTCAGGATAAACCCCGAGACATACAAAGCTTAGCCAATTTCGCAAGCAGCTTTGAAAGTTCACAAGTGGCTGGGTTGAATTTTTTTTTTGTTTCACGGTCTTAAACTCCAATGACGAATTTCGCAAAACTTTCCGCATGGATGTGATAGGGTAGACTATCAATGTGCGAAGTAAAAATAACTATTCTTTTAAAAAGTTGTCGGCCATCGCCGGCTTGCGATAATGATGGGATAGTTTTCCAACATAAATTGCTCCCGGCTCTCAGAATACGTTGTAATAATTTTCAGCTATATTTCATGCGCGGTTGCATGAAGCAGGTGATTTTACGACGGTCGTAAATCAATCTTTAATACTTTGGCATAAATTTAACAACCGTAACAGTCACACGATAGTATTCTCGTTCGTATTGCTTGTGCAAAACATTTATATACGTATTTCATAATCTTAAATTTTGATGTTTATGGGGGTCGTCGAGAGATGAGGTTTTATTCTTGCTGACCGTGTTTCTCTCCCCTGTTCTTATCTCGTTTTACAGAGTACATTCTTTGATCCGAGTTTTACGACCGCCACGATGCTATTAGCACATCCTGATTCCGTTGCTTTTGCAAAAGCTTACGATGTGCTTTATTTGGAGATACGTCCCTTTTAGATTATTTTTTTTAATACGTGTCCAGATTTTCCGCGTTTTAAATTACGTCCAACGTAAACTGGTGTACTAATAATAGTGAAAACGTATAATTTTCGTGCCATGAAATTTTCCGAGTCGCCATTATGACTCGGCGCTATCGAGTGTCACGCGATATTATTATTTTCGACGGTGTGCAGTAAAGTTCATTTTCGCGTGACGGCCTAGTGTTGCGTCGTTTTCAGGAATTTAACGCGACTTTTTTTTTTTGAACGAACTACTTCGCCTGATAAAGCCTTCGTACTCGTGCTGAAATATTCCGCGTGTGCTATCCGAGATGTATTTTTACGACCGAGTTAATAAAAGTTTTTAATTAATCCAGATTGCCCCGGAGCCGGATGTCTCTGCGGAAAAATGTACGGGAGCACACATTCACACATATCTTAAGACTTGTTAGATAGGAAATTGGGAAACGGACGAAACTTTTCTGTCACCAAGATTTACGAGCTTACTTTTCCGCATCTGCAACCTAGATTGTTTTATTTTCCACTTACTGAGAGTTCAGGACTCAGTGCGACGTCTATGTACATAACTAAGCTTTTCCCTATATGAATCATCGGTTATATAAACACCCTGAAAATATATTATATTTATTTTATCGTATTTTCCCTCGGGGTCTGAAAAAGGTTCCGAAGTATTATCAATCAATATGCAAACGGAATGTTGGCGAATTGTTTTATTGGCAAATTGGGGATATGCTAAATTTTAATAAAAGTTATGTTTGAATTTAATGTTATTGGATTTATGTCGATGTATTTTCCATATACAGCCAGTTTTTATTGTTTTACATATATAACCAGCCATTTTACATTTATAGAGTTTTATTTTAAATTAATATTTAATCAAATATTGAGAAAGATGCTTACGTAGACATTGATATAATGTT
The DNA here is from genome assembly GCA_022495035.1 of Philopotamus ludificatus. Classification (NCBI taxonomy): domain Eukaryota; kingdom Metazoa; phylum Arthropoda; class Insecta; order Trichoptera; family Philopotamidae; genus Philopotamus; species Philopotamus ludificatus. The sequence continues at coordinate 5,441 of JAGXCT010036177.1, forward strand.
GACGTAATTATGATTGAATAGCCATATTGTCTAGCCAGACTTGCGTAGGGACTGAAAAATAATATTCTTAGCATTTCATTTAATTATTTTTTAAAAATAATTGTTATATTATTCAAAATTAGCTCAAAATGATTGTCATGTTAGATACCATCACAACATAACAAACTCCCATATAAGTCGCTGCCCTAAGCTTTAATTTGTATAATGCAACGAAAAATTGTGACAGATACTCTTTTCAGCGCTGTGAACAGATTAATGTCACGTTTTGACATAGTAATTTTATTTTTTTTTGTGTAGAAAAGCTAAATTATATAATTCTTTTTTTTGCTTCTTGGTCTTTGTATCCAAGGGTGTGAGGCTAGGTCCTTGTTTTTATAGAATATCATATCGAATTTTAAATTTTAAGTATCCTGTTAATTATTTAGACTTTGGGATGATTGACTGATAATGAACTTTTATTATTTTCTTCTATATGATTTTACCTATTGAGAACATACTACTCCGAGGTATTTCTCTTCGTTTTTCCATCATATGAATTTTAATCTGAAATTTGAAAAGCTTTCGAATATAAAATAGCTTAGGTTTTTATATTAGTAATACTAGTTATTAATAATTAGGTCTATTTTTTCTGTCAAATTAAATACATTTATTTTTTGTCTCTATAAGATATATCTTATATTAATATTGGTTGTACAGATTCGAACTGACATCTCACTAGCAATATCATATAATAAGATATGTACATATTAGAGATATGTATAAATTTGTATGATACATATCTCTATATATTTTTATATAGATAACAAAAATAAGATACAGTAGTTCAACCTCACGATTTTCTAAAATTATTATGTTTTTTGGATATTGATATTTGATATGGATAACGATCACCTTTGTTTAGCCCAGGGATAGCTAAATGGTGGCCCGCGAGCCGCGAATTAAAATTAGAATGAAAAAAGAATGAGAGATTTGTACTTTTTATTCAGATTAAAACAATAATATATTATATGTAATTAATCAATATTTAAATCATACAATTTGAGAAGACATTTTGAACAAATACATGGCGATAATAACATAACTTAATGTATACATGGCGATAATAACATAACTTAATGTTGGCGAATTGAAAGTATAAATATGGCCCATCAAAGACTTTAATTGTATACCCCTGATCTAGCCTCTGCATAAGTCTGAAAAAACAATAGTGATTCAGACATTTAAAGTAGGAACATATTGGTAATGATGTGATCAAAGGATTACACATTATTTGTTTTAGTTAATAAGTTATGTCTCGCAAGTTTACTAATATACTTTATTAAAGTGGTGAATAGATGATGGTTGAATAAAGCCATATGAATGATGAAATGAACATTGTGCTCATCTTAAAGGCGTTGGGAATGCAGGGAACAAAGAATAAATTACGACTATTCACAACGTGCTTGCAAAAAGTTCTTTGAATACGTAGTGACGGCATGAGGAAAATATGCAGGAAAAGAGCTTCAGCGGAAAATACTTGCAACGTCGGTTCGACTGTTTTCTTCTTCAATCCTATCACAAAAATATAATAGAATTCTAAATTTAATAATTAATAGAAATAATTTTGATAATATTGAAAACAAGTTCGTGATGTCTTAGTCGATCAGCATCGTTTAGAATTCCTCGGGAGGTCATCCGTTTGTATTATATCTGAGCTCAGTGACGATTAACAAGACGATCGTAATAGGATTGTTGTCGACGAGCGATCTCTATATTAATTAAGTCTGCGTTATACGCTTCTATTTCTGCAATATTTCGCATAACCAATCCACCGCGCAAATCGAGGGATGGGTGTAATCAAATATTATGTTTACACGTGTGATGGAGCACAGGCAGAAACTAATTATCTATTCATCGCATACGTGTACCCGTTCGTTCGGTGTTTAAATGCCACGTGATGCGTTGTATGTAAATTTTGCGCCCAGATGCTTTTAAATAGAACTTTTTTTAAATTATTCATAATGCGGCTCTGCTTTATATTCACCATGAGAATTTATAATTAGGTGTGTGCCTCACTCTGTTGTGCTCTTATTATATCATTCGAATGTGTGCAAAATTAGTTTTTGCAATTTTCCATGAAATGTGTGTGTATGGATTATTTTTTCAATTGCCGTAAGGCTGTGCTGGCACACATCCAGAATAGCGACTTATTGTTTGTGTGTGAACGGATTTCAATGAAAGTTTTACCGGAAGGCGTTTTTATTATTTTAAAATCGTCAGAGTGAAAACACCCCGCCGTCATAATAGGAAATATTAAATTTTCCCCGTTGTGATTTATGATTTTCAGCCGAACCGGTCTGGAATAATACGTGTAGTTTGGTCAAGTCACGTTCCATGCATTCGCAATACCGTGATAATACTCGAACACGATATTTCCTCTAAATTGCAAAGCCACAGAGGGCAGAGGCCTCGTCATATTAAGTACGTTGAAGATTGTAATTACCGGAGCATGCATCCTGGTCAGGACCCTTTTCAATGTTTAGGACGCCGAATTTTTGCTAGAATAATTTTGCGGTTTTCAGGACCACCTCACGTTGTTTACGTCGACAAAATAAATGTACTGGGTTTAGCCGAGCGCGCGTTTTCCAGTCACGTACTAGTTACACCGTAGATCCAGGGGTCTCTTCCCCCTGTGCTACGCATTTATCTTGCGCCCTCGATATATTTATATATATATATGGGTCTTGCACCCCGTGTTCATGGTATAATTGCTGCCATGTCTGCCTAAGCCGGATTCAGCGAAATCTTTGTTTGCCAGCGCCAACTGTCTCCTCTAAATATAATTTACGATCGCTACATGCGAAAAGGCCGTTTCTAATCGGGAGAATATTAAAGAACGTTCTTTGGACCCGTTTTAAATAACGCTTTATCACTTATCAAGACGATTTAGGCGGTGTCGTGTTCAACATTCATTTGTCACTCCTGCAGCGTATCTCATGTCAAGGCAATCTTCCCCGTCTCAGCGTCGCCTTTTTATACTAGTGAAACATTTATTTTTTCCATCGTCCTAAAAAATAACCTTATATACACACCCCGGCTTCAAATAATCATATATTTTTAAATAAATAAACGTTTTTATTTGAATATAAAGAAACTTTATTATGGTGCATATAAATTCCTAATTGTGTCAGATTCTCGGTTAATTATTTAAGAATTATTGCAGTGTCTTGTATCTCCATGGCATCTTGATTGATTTTAAGTGTTATATCTTAGGAAAACAAAGATGAGCTAAGGAAAGAATTTTGAAATTAAACTCGGCAGATTTACCACATCCTTTATATTCGCCGATTATTACTTTTTCAGGTTCATGGAACATACCCTGAGAAAATAGCGTTTTCGAAATGCGGTTTAAGCTGAAATCCGCTTGAGCGAGTATTTTAATTCTACACCGGCTAGATTTTTTTTAAAAAAGGGATCGAAATGCTGCGGGAGTGTAAGAAAGTAGTTGTAAATATTTAATAGATTCGTCTAAATATCAAAGGGATCCAGAATTAATTTCGTATTTTATTAATCTTTTTGTTAATATATGATTTCCTAAATTTATTAAATTATAAATCCCATTTTATTAAAACTTCCGTGGTTTTTAATCAAAATACCAGAAAAGAGCCGACTTTTTCACTATAGTTTTATAATTAAAAATAAATTATTCCCATTGCATCCCACTTTCAGGGTTGGAATTGCTTTCTGTCTTGGGGTTAAATATATTTTTTTTCTTCCTAACGTTTAAGTAGAGAATCCATTTCTCAACTCCAATAAATAAATAATCAAGGTATTGCTTTTTTCTTGTAATAATCTGCATATATTGAGAGGTTCCATCTTATTGCGGTCGGATAAATCGTGAGGAACCCGAACACCTTGTCTATAATTCCCCGATAGTCATTGTTGACTTTGCTTCGATTTCTCCTCTTCCAGGTTCATTTACCAAATTATTTTTGTAGAATTAAATTTTTAAACATCCGTTAGCATTTCCTGACATTTCATTCCTGACATTCATGTAAAACTGCATCAGCATGCAACTCCACAAATATTGTTCGATGATACACTTTTTAGGAGTGATTTAGAAAAAGGGATGTTTTTTTTTTTATCTCAAACCATTATTTAACTACGTCTTTCCAGGATGACGATGAAACAATGACGACTGTTTTGAATAAATCACGTTTTGAAATGCGACATTGATTCGGGCATCCTAATAATTATGATTTTTTCATTTCCGCTTTACGTAATAAACTATTTTGTACTTTTTGATAAATGCTATTTTCATGAAAAATTATATATCGTTAGTTACGTAAAATTATATTTTTTTAATATTATATGATACTACTGTTTTGGTCACCCTACTCTTGGATCACTGTAAGTAGAGTAACCATGGTATTTTTATTATGACAAAAAATTTAAACTTGAGGCTAAAAAAAATTAAGTCATAAACGGTTAAATATGATATATTAAATTGTAAAATTGAATTTATATATTTAATATATATTTTCACGAGATGATTTATTGAAGTTTGTTGATCCTCGAAATCCGTCTTCAAATCTTGTTACATGTACTCAAATTTTCCCCCTTCCTGTTGACGGCGTTGATATCTTCAAATTTAGCTCAGCACGTCTATGCACGATGGTATCTATACGCCGTAAGTAGTTTTCTCTGACATATCCTTGTTAAATTTCCGGCGAGCTTACGTGGCCCATGAGAGCGGGTGGCGGTTGGGTGGTTCGGTTGGCTTAGAAAGGATGCTGCAAGACAGGGCTGGAGTGGGACATATCTCGCCAAAGAAGTGAAGCTCTCAAATTGATCTGGCACCATGCCAGCCAAACCCGCCACCCTTTCAAGCCATTGATTGTTACGACCTTTCCACACGACACGTGTTTTAAAAGGTGTCGAACGCAAAAAAATAAATTGCACGGCTCGATTGCGAACGTATCAGCGATATTTAAAATATAAAAAATAATAATTCAGAAACTTTTGCATCGAACCTTTGAAATTTTGATGCAGTATATTATAACTAGTGCTCTATGGCCAAGCGTCCTCTAGCAATGTCTCTCGAGAGATGGCTTGTTTGTTACAAAAATAAATGCTACTGCGAACGTCGACGAATTTCATTTTATTTTTCGTAATAAATTCGTAATTACGCAAGAGTTACATTTTATGCCCAATCCGAGTCCGTCATAACCAGCCCTGTTTCTATTTAGAGTATCTCTAAACGATTACAACGTAAGTGGTATCAAATTGCTTTACGCAGAAAACCACCCAGTGTAGAGGGGGGTTGGCGCCTTAACAAAGTATCTAATTTATATTCTAATTATCATATCCTTTGTGCTGAAGAGTCGTTACAGAGATCTTTAGTCGTACAGTGGAGCGTGAGCGGTTCGTTTTATCATGCCAAGGTAGAAATAAGATTTTTGTCTATTCATCCGGTAACAGGGTTAGAGTCGTTACGTTCAGATCAGCCCGTAATTTCGTTTAACAATACAATTAGAACGTTTTAATATCACGAGCTCGCTAATTAATTGTATTCTTCCTTTTATTGTTACTAAAGATCTCAAGAGTAGAGTGAGATACGGGACTAAATTAGATTAAACCTTCGAGGACGTTCTCTTGTAAGCAAAACGTTTTCTATTTATGTGTAAAGTCGGATTATTGATTTATACAAAATTTTGCGTATTATTTTACTTGAAATTAAAAGTAGAATTAATAATATAAATAAAAATACTATCAGCTGAAAAATTTATTAATCTCATTAACGGATTTTCTTTAAAAAAGAATATCGTGTAAATCACGGTAGCTGTGTATTTGTTTCAGATTTAACATATTTTAGTAGCGAATTTTCTAATAATTATTTATAAAGAAATATATGTAATGAAAGAAATGTTCATATGTTTAGCCAGGACTGCAGATTCGGATTTGGAGTTGTAAAATTTCGAGCGACTTTTTTTCTTATGCCCTTCTTATTTTTTTAGATAAATTAAATAATTAAATTACATTTGTGCCCTTAAAATTATTATTGATTTATTTAAATATTTTCTTTGACGATGGATAGATGGCATTGCACTTAACACGTATCGTAACATGGAAGTCACCGGTGCATGACAATTATTGATTTGAAAAAATAAATGGTCCACAATCTCATGTGGACCATGAACATTTTATCAATGAAAGTATTTTTTTTATATACTCGTAAAATACAATTAAGGAGAGTAGAACGTAGATTCGACCAAAAATATTTCAAGAGTGGAAAAGGTTAAAGCTAAAAAAATATAATATACGATCCCCTTATATCGAGTGATATATTTTGGAATTCCCATTTCATAATATTTGTATCATAAATAAAATTGTTTGTATGCGTAGTATCACAGCGCGTCAGTCACCGGTGACTGACATCATAAATGTTTTCCTATCTAAGTTTTTAACGTAAAATAAATAATAATCATCCCTGTATCATCACACCAGATACAATAAAAATTATGATGGTCCTCCGGGTCTTTTTTTTTTAATGTACCTGGTACGTTATTATGTATTGCTGTGAACCCTTCTATAACGCCATGTTTGTTTACGCGTATGCGTTATATTTTGTTGTCAACCAAAGTGCATTGACCTTTATTTCGCTCGACAATGTATTACATAATTACGATTTAGACGAGGCGTTATAGAAGGACAGACTGTAATTACTAAGAGTCAACTGCCCATATCAATATTTGATTGTATTTTTTAAAGATACCGTAGTAAAGGGTCCCTCATATTCACATTTCCCTCTGACCAGTGTCATAAAAAAAATCCTAGGATTCATAAATTTTGGCGAAACCTATCCGTGTACTAACTTAGCTCAGTCGTTAGCTTAGTTGTTATCTAAAAGTAGTGACATTGGTTAATTAAATCTGATAGCTACCATGGATGCTGATAAGTAGTACATGTAATACTAATTTTAATAGAAAATTGCAAAAAAATCTTTTTGTCAGATTTGTTTTCCAGAATGTCAACTATCCGAATATTATGTGCGCTTGTTATTGATTAACTAAATAATCGATAAATATAGAACTTCAGAATTAATCATGGTTTTGAGATATTATTTTATTTTATAATTTAAGAATAATATGCTTTTTTTTAATTTATAAATTTACACTACACTTAACACAAAGAGAAGTTAAACATTACCCTGTTAATACTTGATTATATCTCGTTATACCTAATTCTATGGTCGACGACCCATATAGGAATTAAGTCCAATTCCGGTCGTTAAATAATTTATTCTTGTACGGTAATGATAGACTGGAGCTTGCATATTAAGGTAAAGTTGAAAGCTTCAACGCAAATTGTCGCTTAGACATTGCATATTGATGCGAAATGTTTGCTCGTAAATATATATCTATATATACCTGCGAAAGAGATTAAGGACTTGAACTCTTCTCGAAGAAATTAAGGAGATAAATGCATTAGCATATCGCACTATGCCACGGCCTTGGATCGATTTTTTTCAATTAAACCCGACCTCAGGTCGGCTGACGCACCCTTTTCGTGGCAACCTTCGCTAAACTGTTACGACCAGAGTCGTAAATCTTGCCGTTGGGTCATCAATTCGCGTTCTGCACTATAAAAGCGCCGTCGATGTTTGAGAAGCGTTAATTTTCTATCATGGTCCAATGGGAGCGTGTATGTGTTTCAAGAGCGTAACATAATCGGATTAAAGGTCAATAAGTCGGATTTACGAATGGCCTTTGTGTTTTAGCTTTAATCGTTTCCGAGCTTATGTCCGTGAGTAGTTATGCGGTTTGACCTTTGAGTGGTTCCATATAATTTTCGTCGGGTGTGCAAACGAATTTTTTTTATGTATCAAAGAGAATTTCAACGTTTATTTTTCTGCGTTAACATTTCATCCTTTTGATTTTTTTTCAAATATGTTCTTTTTTAATCATGAATATTAATCTGCGAGTTGTCTTTGCCGATGGCGTTCTTGTAATTCCAGAAGCATTGTGTGCTTTGTGAACGAAGTAATGGAGAAATTCAAAGGGAATTCCTTACAGTTTATTTTACATTCAATTTAATATTTAACATGTTTGCAAATTAATAATTTTATATATATATTTTATCCTAACTGCCATTAGCGGCGAATGTGGTAAATGAGCGATGTGACAGGGAATATCAGTAACGATGCCCGGGGGAATTGTTTAAGTACCACACGAACAAAGAATAGATTGAGTCTGCGAGACGTGAAGGGAATCAAGATGGCAAACGGGGTGTGATTTATTCTCTATTCTTATTCAATACTCTATTGTAAGAAAATATTCTCAAAAAAATATATGTTAATATCTAAACCCTTTCAAAATAGTTTATATACATTTATAGCTTATTTGTTAGCATAAATAATACAAGCTCTACTTTTAGTACTATGGAGGCTTTATTTTTTATTACTAGGGACGCTCTTCTCAAAAAATCTGTATTTATTTATTATGATGTCAGTTCATCTTTATGATGTCAGTAAAACGTCGTATTTTCATGTTTATTTTTTAATCATCGGGAATAGAAATAAATTACAAGTGGCTTTGTTTTGCGAATACGGAGGCTAATACATTATAACGGTGTAGTTTTTGCTCAAAATCATACCACGTTTCCTAAAAATAGACAATAAAGTAAGCATTATTATTACCTACGTCATGCTACGTCATTGACAAGAATACCGACGAAAAGTTTCAATTGGACGCATAATGTCCACTAAATTAAAAAAATCTGCATATTTATATTAAATCTTTAAAACTATGCATAATATAATCGATGATTTTCATCTTTATTTATGTAACGTGGTTCTACTTTAGTTCTATTACTATCGAAAAACATCGCAGTAGCTAAAGGGTTAAAAGTTATTATCCAGATGGCATGTTTTGCTTACGAATATATTTCAGAATGTAAAATTGATTTTTAGATGACTATAGAATATATTAAATACATAATTGAATACGTCCCGCGAATAAGGTGGTAACTAACAAAAGTTATATGTTACAGTATTTAATAAAAAAAACACTTTTTTTTGTCTACATTTTAATATTTTTTTAAAATCAAATGATATATTTTGATATACACACTATTGAAAAAAACAAAAATTACCAAATTATGTAAAAAAAACAAAAAACACTATATAAATGTGAAAAATTTCACGTTATTACAATAGTAGAAAGAATAACCAGCGCCTCTCCAAATATATTGGTACTTAAAACCATGTTATTCCATTGAGCGCTAGCTAAAATCCACCGCAACGTTAGCTTATCAGTAGAAACGAAAGAAATAAGGAATATTTTTATATATGGAACGAATTACATAACCCCAGTTGGTCATTTCACAAAAAAACTGTGTATGAAATAATGTTAGTTACCACCTTATTCACGGTGCGTATTCAATTATTTAGAACTTGTATACTTTAATTTTTAATTTTAAAATCTAAGAGGATTGACATATATTTTTTCACTATGACTTTGTAAAAGTATTAAAATATATACGAGAAGAGAGTTGAAATTGAGGTTATCGTCTTTTCTGGGGAAGAAAAGGAGATACTTTTGGTCAGCAACGAAAATGAGAATGTTGAAATTCAGTGTTTTTCTCATTCTCGTTGCAGATCGATAGTATTTTCTAGCTATCTTTTCTGTGTTTTATTTACATATGTATATAAAAAAATAGAATTATTGCGTTTTGGATAGATACCCTGTGTTTGACTTTTATTCTTAGGCTTAAGGCTTTTAAGGAGGGGTATTTTAAATCCTTCATATCAGGTATTACATCTCAAAGGTGACCTTCGCCTTAAAGTCATAGATTTTCCCTGTGTAATATAAATGGTATTAATTTTCAGACAACGATTGGAGGAATCTCATGAAAATTTAAAAAATTCCCGGGGGAATTTAAAAAATGTAATGCGATTAATTTCGAAATCTAGTTATCTTTATATTTAAAGTTTAATTTGAAAAGAGTGGTCGCCTTATTAGCTTCTTTAGTGGAATGGAATTTTTCATGGAACGCCGTTTCCGTAATGCGATTAAGACTTTACTCTTTCGAATACCTGAATCCATTTATCCAATCCCTCAGTTTGGTGATTAAAACTTTCGTTAATGCCGATAAGTTTCCTCTTTAGATAAAAGTTTCACTATTGCCGCGATACACTCAGTAACGTTTTTTTTTTAATCCAAACGATAGTTATATTTAATGTTACAGTAAACGTACTTATCGTTAGTAATTGAATAATATTATTAGTAGACTAAACGTTGCGGTACACATTCTGCTACCGGCGCTCTTGTTTCGCGTTAATGAGCGTCGGCTGTTCGCCCATTATGCGGATAGCCGCCGAATTGAATTGGATAAAATTTTATTAGCGTTTTCAGCTGAAAATGCGTTTATGTCTTAAATATTTACACTAATTCTCTGTCCGATATCGGGGTCGAGGTTTATTCAGCTGACGTGGCTCTCGCCTCGTATCGCCGGGGAATATTAAATTATATTGCCGGGGAAAACAGCAACAAGTAAAACGGTTCAGGGCTGACCTATAGCACCTCCATCTACATCTACCTGCTATGTGTTATGTCTTTGATGTTTGTATAGCGAGGGTGAGGCATTTCGACAATTTTGCTCGGCTCAAAGGTGCACGTGTTTGCTGCCCCGCAGCGCAAAATTGTCGAAATAAAGTCAAAATTGGAATGGAGTATTTGCATATTTTTAAAAAAAATATATTATATTCTTTTTTTCAGAAATGATTTTTCTATGGCTCTATTCTAGGGGTCGGTTTTTATCGTTTAGGGAACACGCACTAGGGTTTATCTTTCATAACGAAGACCCCTTTCTTTTGATGATGCTCCTTTCGCATGGAAAAATCTTTTTCTGGCGGTTAGTTATGGAAATAATTTATATTCTAATAATAGATAAAAGTATTTTTCGCATAGATGAACCTATCTTTATACACGAATCTCGTAACATCTCATCAATTTTTATTATCTAATAATAAATTGTTTTGTATAGCTGAAAAAAAAAGTCTATCAATAATTTGTCTTCGCTAATAATATATGTCGTAGCTAAAATAATTGCTAATAATAATACTGTTACTAATGCATATTCATATCTTCAGAAATCTAGCAATTAAGATAATCATATGCTGAAAAAACTATGCCCAGAATGAAAAATGTCACAAATATATTACACAAATAATGTAGAAAGCATACCAGGGATAGTTAACTGCTTGGTGAACAACAGGATCGGAGGCATTGTGTGGAAAATATTTAAATATGCAGTATATTATGTTACCAGTTGTGAAATTTGTGAATAAAATTAGA
>JAGXCT010036177.1:17205-41246 GCA_022495035.1 Philopotamus ludificatus
AAATGATTGGGGTCTATTTTCCGTATAAACAGACTCCCTTCGGACGACGAGGTTGTATTCGAGCCGCCGTTACGGATCAGTTAACCTCAATCCTGAAAAAATCACTTTCAAGTAATACTTGCAATAAGTGTCATTCGAAAGTGGTTTAAATCTGTCTGAATTTGTCTAAAGATGAAAACTACATGCTTTAACAGTAATTGTGATATTTTCCAACCCCAACCAAGAACGTAAGGAAGTAGAAGGTGCTCAAATTGTATGGCGCATGTAGACGCGTATGTGAAAGAATTGGCACTACTATGGTATGGTAAAGGTTGACCACTACTGATACATACCATAAATAGTGAAGTATTCAAAAGATATTAACGTGCTTCTATTTTATTAGATAATAGATGACATGACAATATTTCGTTGTTCAATACAATTGGTTATACGTTATTGATAAAGTAATTGAGTCCTATCTCAATTTCAAGCACCATCGAAATTACAGCCGTTTTTCAGAAAATATTTTCCCATTTTGTTGTGACATTCTTTTCGAAATTTCTGCTCATTGACTTGATGTTAGCTGAAGACATTTTCATTAACCATTTATACTTTCCGGAATGTATCTTGATAGTACGGCATTAAATGTTGTTCGGCATTAAATAAATGTATTTTATTTTTATTCCACCGTCTAAATAAAATAAGGACGTACTCGTTTAGTGCGGTTGATTAAATTGATTCTGTAGTATCTTTATATATATATTTTTTTATGAAAATTTTAATTTTTCCAAGTATTTCTTCGTATTATACTTACAAACGCTAAGCCTCTTGTATTGTAATTATGTAGGGATTTTCTTTTTTCGTATTCTAAATAACTTTCTTGAATGCCACCCTCAATTTCGGCTCCTTTGACGAGGAAACAAAGGAAACGGGTGCTTTTTTTATATTGTGCTGAAATCGTGATTGGAATAAACAAAAAAGGTACTTTTCAAACTGAATTTTGTTCATTTGACATTCATAAATTTGAGTGACAAACGTAGGCATTTTATTTTTATGGCAATAATTATACGAGGAATTCCATGAAAATATCATCCCTTGTATAATACGACGTGTTATACGTATGCGTGTGTGTGTGTGCGATTTTCACGGAATTCATTTTTCTCGTATATATTCTTTGTCGGAATACTTTGTGAAATATTGAATTGAAAATTGATTCTTACGTACGAAACAATGAACGTTCAGGCACTCGAAGCCTCTTGACGGAATGCGAAAATAAATCAAATCAACAGCAGTCGCCTTCGATATTGCTCTCCTAGCTACATCGACGGCTTCCATAGGGATACATATTTCCGACGATCAGAGTTACATTTTAGGGCGGGAATTTTCCGGATATTTTCTAATCGTACTTATTTTTTCTTGTTTCAGGTAATTGAATTTGTTCGTACGCAACGATAAGCAGGTCTTCCCGTGGCGAAATTGGGCGAGCACGCACCGGTTAATTGTAACGTTCGCCGGCGAAGTTCAAAATTTACCACCTGGGGTTGAAAAAATGGTAATTTTAATTAAAACGTTGTAGCTTAACCTCGTTGCCCAGATGTTTTTATAAACAGTTTCGGCTGACGGACGCAGGAACCCCGTTTGCCAAATTGAAGAGAACTCGTTTCGCAGCAAACTAATTAAATTAGAAAACTCATTCCGGAAAGGACGACAAATTTTAGTGTCGGATTTAATATTTAGATGTTCGGAATCCGCTAACAAACATCTGGCGTCGGCCGCTATATTCGTATATTTATTTATGTAACGTTGCAAATTGCGAAATGTACAGAATTCATTACCCAACAGTTTTGATGGAAATTGCTGACCCATTTGAATCATGTCAAAAGGCAATTAAATACGTTAATATCCGTGAACAAGTCCCGATATTAATAAATTTGTCTAAAAACCTTTAAATATTTATTAAGCCTTTAATAGAGTACGATCGTTAAAGGCTTTCGATAAAATTATATTTTAAATAAATAGATTTTAGCACTATCTTGTAAAGATTGGGTTATCAGCTAAATTGTTTTAATTGACGCATTAACCTACTGTATCCATTGATGATTATGGTATCAATGATATTTACAAAGTGATTAATTGTCTGTAATAAATTTTAATTGCAACAATGGTGATTAATTAAATGCTACTAGCTCTCAAGGTTGTATTATGCACCTATAACAATGCTCCATTCTAGTTTTTCATATTACAATATATCTTAGAAATATTTATTTACCGTCCTAGTACAGAATTTACTAAAAATCAATTTAAGACGCAAAAATGCGTCATCCGACTTTCCGCAAAGTTAAACTTAACGCGAAAACGCGTGATCGAACTATAATGTTCAGAAATACATATGTTGCTGATTTTTGACGTTTTTCAGATTATTGTACAGTCATTAGTATTTCCTCTAAATCGCTGCTTTTTACAAAATTCCCTGTCAACCAAAAAGCATTGACTTTTATTTCGCTCGGCAATGTACTATAGATTTACGAAATATCTAAATTGTCCTTAAAAATTTTAGAATTTTGTAGAAAACAGCTATTTACAGGAAACGTTATAGGAGGGTTGACTGTAATTTTATCTGCTAATTTGGCGAATACGCAGTATTAACCTTTTCCACTCCGTGGGCCAGACGCATTGACCCAAAATACTTAAATTAAAAAAAACCAAGGTTTTTTTTAATTTAATTAAAAAAAAATAATGTCCTTTATTGAATAAGATATCAGATCAAACCCTACAAATTCTTCTTATTCATTATACCAATGAATCTCTTTAAATACATTTTAAAAAAAATATATAATGCGAGTAACTCATATTTATTTTATTTATTTATTTGTCGTATGAATACAGAATACATGGTTTTATTTATAATCAACAGTCATATAATAATAAACAATAATAATAATAATCAATAATAATAATAATAATAATAATGAAAATAATAGTAATAGTAATAGTAATTGTGAAAATAGTAATTAGGAGGTGATGGGATGGCAGGATATCGGGGTGTAATGATGCGTTGGTCAAGTTAGATGATGATCATGTTCAGTAACTCATAGATTCGGCTAAAAGTAGACAGAGTGAAAAGAGCACCAAATCTCATCTCTTAAATTTTATTACCATGTAAAATAATTCCAGATGCGATAATTCTTCATTGCTTTACCGGCAATCTGATTCCAACAGGATCTTCAGGTTTCCGTCGAATTTAAAGGCCATCTTGATTTAGGACATTTTTTTTAGATTTTTATCATTAAATATAAATCGCTAGTACTGAAACTAATATATTTTTGCGGTAGAAACTGTTACATAAACTTTGACAGAGTTTTTTTTTGCGTGGGGGACGATTAAGCCCCGATCGTAAAAATATCATAAGTTGTCTGCGGTGGTTTTTAGCTAAAAATATTTAATATATTATATAAAAAAAAATTAAGCTAAGGGACTGTTCTATAGAAAAATGTGCAAAAAATCAAGTATTATTTGATTAATTAATTTATTCTCCATTTAATATCCGTGCTATTAATGTCCGTAATGTCCGTAATAAGTGCGATAATTAAAGAATTTTTTTTTCTAGGATGTTTCGAATCATTAATTATTTTTATGAATAGTTTGAATACATTTTTATTTATAATTAATGAATCCGTTTATTATGTAGATACATATTTTGCAATTTTCGATGGTATAACATCGCAGCGAACAACAATAATACTATATCCCTATAAACCGTATCCCATTCCGCTCATTGACCATTCTCGACATGGATTTAGAATGTAAATTATTCAAATCTGCACCGATCCAACTAGATAAATTTTATTTCCTGCGGAAATCTTGTCGTGTGCAATTCCTTATTCCACTTGTGAATGACGACGGACGGTGAAAAATGCACAGAGTGGTTTTTCACCGCTGCCACGGGGGCCGCTTAACATTTCACTATTTTTCCAGGACATTTTTCTCGTTTTCCCCTACCCATGTCTTCTGGCTTAAGAGCTTCCGGACAAGCTTTTCTCGTCTCCTTGCTACGCCTTTCAATTGACCTCAAGAGAAAAAGGAAAAACTTGTGGAAATTGATTCCAAAACAAGCCGCAAATCGAACGGCACTATGAATAATATTCGTGCGGCGTAGTTTAATAAACCGATTGATTTTTGCGGTCCGGGTCAGACCGGATGAGTGATGGCGGCTATATCTCAACGTGGACCGCAGTTATTACATAACTAAACGATTTAAGTCCTCCCTGTCGCAGTGCAGCATCGTTGTGAAATAATTTCTCCGGCTAACGAGGTCCATTTCTCTCTCCGTAGGTTTACTCACTAACGTAAAGAGGATATTACTTCTAATGCGAGTTTGTGTCTACTAGGAAAGTGCTTCTCCTCGTTTTCATTACTCACTAAAATGAAGACGATTCTAAATGTTTAACATTTTTTAAGCGGATATATACGCGTCTTTATGGCCCTCTCGTAATGTAATTTGTATCGGATTGAAAAATAAAAGCATATATGTCAACACATGGTCAATTTTCCTTTTTATTTTCGCTATCCCCCAGGGCTATATTAAATAAAAAAAAGATTTTCTCCAAAGGATATTATGTTTTGGATCGTTTCATCATCACGCGAATTTATTTCGCCTTTTTTTTATTATTTCATTTTTGGCAGAATTGATTGTTTTGGCTGTACTACGCCGGCCATAAAAGTGAGAGCTCAAATGTTTTTATTAATTCTCGCAGATGAAAAATATTTTCGATGTTGATTAAAAAAAGTATTTCTTATGATTGATTCTCGCATTTCTCTTTCATATCTCCGTAATTGCTTTATGTATCTTTTTATTAATTTCGCAATGTTTTTTTAGTGAAGTTTGCGTATTACCGGTAAGCTTATTAATTTAAATCCCTATAATAATTTTAATATGCAAACAATCGGTGATTAAATCCATGATGGGCTTACGTCGAGTGTTCCATTAAATAATTAATTTGGAGATTATGATGCTCGCACCAAAGCCGGAAATTGTTTTACTACGTAAAGTTGTTCGGAACTAACCTCACTTTTGTACATTCGGGAACAAACACGTGAAGAGATCCCATCGACATCCCCAGTGTACGATATTGTTTTAGTGCTAATATTTTCTTTTATTAAATAATAAAATGAAAATATTATTTCCAAGCCATTTTCCTTTACTTACAATGGAACGTATTGCGAAAACATTCAGATAAAAATATTGCATTTTCCCAATGGGATCGTATCGCGTAAATTTTCACGACTCATAAAAGGTAAACATTTTTTATATATCTTGTTTATTGTATTTTGATACATTAATTCAATTCGCGATATTAAAACAAATAAGCTATTAAAATCCATATTTTAATAATAATTTTAAGTATTGTATATATGTATTTAAAAAGTTAATAAAACGTTAATCGCAATACTAGAACATTATTCATTTATAACTTCACCTATTATTAAATATGATATATGTATACAAGAGGACACGGCTCGTCCATATACACTGCGGACCTGCAGCACCCCTAACAAGGGAAGGGTTGTCATCAATACTGAGTCACCATTGATATATATATTTTTTAATTTTTAATCTTCCGCAGCACCCCTTAATATTTTACCCACAAGCTGCCAAATGCATATAAATGTTAAATAAAGGTTCTCGATAAAGAGTTCGTTTTGCCAACATTGCGTAGGAAAAGTTCGCGAGAGGAATGAGTCTTCAATTAAATTTCTTCCTAAGCAATGCCATAGATTTTCGCCAGTAGGTAAGGAGGCCCTTGATTAAATAATTTAGGAATATTTTTTTTATCAATATCATAAGTTTTATTGTTGTAAACTAGTCAATAAATTATTCTGATGGTTCAATAAATTAACCATTTTTTTTTGGTTGAATTGATTTTGATATCAGATTTTACTTATCATTATTTATTCTAATTAAATTGCTTATAGCTTATGATTTGCTTTATTAGTATTTACATATAACAGGTTAATAGATTGTCTATTTAATTTAATACTTGTTGCTCAATTAAGTATTCATTTGACGAGCTACTGAGTGAGATTCAATTAAATCATTAACAACTTCGTTGTTGATGTCTAAGTTTAGTTCATTCATTAGCCTATAACTATTTTGTCTGTGAGAGTTTCTTCAGAATTTATAAAATCAATCATCATTTGTGGGCCTAATTGTTTATTGATGATTGGCCAGATTCGTTATTGTCTTCATATAATATCGGGATATTAATTTAACGTAGCTATCACTGTTTTGTGCATGGGCTGTATGAGCCAGATGTTATTGGAAACCCAACATGGGTATAAACTATGCATAGATTTAGGCTTAGAGCATTGTCTAAGATTAATTATAATTTTAATTGTAATTTTTTGCATTAACGACAAAAATTTAAAAAAATAATCATATTAAATGTGCGAAATAGCGAATTGTGCGAAAGTCGAGGGCCACCTGTATTTACTTTATTGTTGGCTGTAGATAGCTTCTGCATTCGTCAGACATGGCCCCTGTGACAACAATTCGCGAAATTATTTGGCGCTCGATGTAAAAAAATCCTTTTTGAATATCTTCTACTATTTATTTTATCTATAGAAATATCTTTAAGAAAGTATCATAAATTATGATATTTTATCTTTGTTTTATATTCAGTAGAAGTTTATATGTATTAATTTCCATTGTTTAATGTTAGAAACATCGATACGCAGATAACATAAAATATCATATGCCTGATACAGTTGAATTTTCAGTATTTCTGAACTGAAATATTTCATTATCATTAGTTATCTCAATTTCTTGTTCTCCATCTGTATATAAACGTTATGTTGTTCGGTATTGGATTTTCATTTTGAGGAAACGGACGATTATATCACGACTCGCTCGCTGCTCCTTTGGTCTGTAATCGGTTTTTGTATCAGGCTCACTTTGCGTCGGCATCAATTCAATTAATCCCGTCTCCTTTTTAATTAACATAATTGAACTTTATCTCCGGAGCGGTGTGCTTCATGCCTCTCGTTAAGCACCAGCCGGGGCCATTAATACAATTTCCATGAAAAGATTTCTCGGATCAAAGTTGTAATCGTATCAAAAGATCGGTTTTGCGGTTTTTGTCCTTTTCAATCCTCGGCTCAATTTTCCTTTTTTTAGACCATCTATTCAAATTGAAGATTTTCACGAATCTGATGGGGGATGGAGTGGGGCACTTGTTGACCGAATACCAAATAAAGCCTTTGGTCGGCATGTGATATTATTAGACTGCCTGTTGCTTGTCGCAGTGAAAAAAAAACCATCTCATTTTTAACGTATTTGACCGTGAGCCTCGGAGCTTTAAAATGCTGAAGCTTTTGTTCAGCCACCTGTGAAACTGTTGCTCTCGCGGTCGGCTAAAAATAATGGAGCTTTCACGTATCCGGCAGTCTATCGGTTTGACCGTTAGATGTATTGACAGTCTGAAATACTGAATTATTCTTTCATGGCGCTTCTATTTTCGTGGCGACGATACTGCAACCGAGCTGCTGAATTATCAGATTAAATTCGTTGATTGATCTTTCTGAAACATTATTATGCTCTCATACGTATTGCGGTTCTTCGGCTCCACGATAAACGATGCTTGTATATTTCAATGTTTGCACGCAAGGAAGTTTTAGCTGAAATATTTCAGTTTTAATTTAGAACAGTATCCCCCCCCCACTCTTTCCGAATAGGTAGGATAACTCTTGCAACTGGCGATAATGTTTGGCTTATTTTCGCCTCGCGCTTGCCGACAGCCTCAAACAATTTGGCGGCTATTCTCCTTCGTTCGTAGAAACCCCCGGGTTTATTAAAGGAAAAGCTGGAAAAGTTTTTTTTGCAGGCAACTTTTGACGTATAATTAGAGCCTAATGCGGCCCCATTAATTTTAGCCCGCCATCCCTTTAGAAATTCTATGTAATTTAAGGCTGTTGGCCCGCCGGCCGAAATCTTTCACTTCTTGCGATCTATGATATTTAAAGCCGAATTTATGGTATTTTAATTTCGTTTAATCCAACTGTGATTTATTAAGATTTCGACGTAATGACTTTGTAATGAATTTTATCGCAGGTTTTTTTTTCTTTTTCAATTTGCATTGTGGAAAACTGTCGCATATTGTATTTTATACTCGTTGGTTCAACGTTTAAGTACTCTGAGTTTATTGTGCAAGGGTCAGAAACATATTTTTAATGAGAGCCGCATTAAAACTTTGTAATTTGTTCAAACAGGACACCTGAGGGGAATTAAAAGGGTCTATTTATTGATACTACAAATTAAGTTGCACAGGAAGACCCTTTTATTAATATTATAATACTATATGGCATTAATATAAAATTTGTGGTAATAAATTGTTAAACGAAAATATTTATTCGATACAAAATAATGGCGTGACTTTGCCATTAAATATTGTTTGTTTAACGTATCAGATTAAGGAAGTTTACGGAAATAACTCCTTCCTGTTGTGACAGAATTTGCCGTATGTTGAAAAATTAGGGAAAACCGTTACTGATAATCGATACTTAAAATGACGCTATTATAGTTATTATAAAATAATTATTAATTATTTTCATTTACCTTTGTACCGATCGTGTAACTGCAAAAACTATGGATATAGCCATAATTTTATTATCGTCATTCTATTTTCAATAACCTAATTATATGAATATTATGTAGAGTTATTTTTCTAGTAAATTATAATAGAATTGTAAATTATAAAAGAGGTGAAAAAATCCATATCTTTTCTAAAAATTCATATATTTCAGTGATAATTAAATAATTTTAATGCGTGTTAGGAATTACCATTTTTTTATTACCACTTAATCGGCCGGTTACTAATTAATCAGTTTTTCAGAGCCTGATCTTTATCAGCCACACCGTTTATTTAACCGATTCGTCACGGCGGCTCGAAAACATCCGCGTCATACGAATGGGGTCTATTTATAATGGAAAATAGACCCCAAGTGTCAGTTGAGTTCTTGCGGCACGTGTCAATAAAACGTTTCACTCGCACTTGGCGTTTTTAATTTTTTTTGTAGGATTTATATTAAAAGAGTTATTCAAGAAAAATTAAAAAGTTGAGGGTCCCACGTCTAGGTTAAATAGATACGATAACAAAATTTATAGACTGTATACTAAGAAATGTCTTGCATTTTATGACAAACTTTTCGAACGAGTGAAGTAAAGTATTCAAAAATACTTTGTTGCATATTCCGTCTCTTGTAAAAATAACTTGGTCGATATTTTATATTTAAAAAGTTTTAAGAATTCATCAAAATATACGGTAGTTAGACTTTTTGGTATGTAACAAATTAGATATACTATGTAATTAAGGGTTATAACAACGCTGGAAGTGTCAATGTCGTTATATCCTTCAAGTCGTAGAGACTGAGCTTTCTCTGTCGCAAGAGCACTTATGAAGATTCGATAATAAAAGATAAAGAGTCGCATATCCACTAGAGAATCTCAAAGCCCTGAAGGTGAGGCAAAAGAGTGCAATTCTGGATGAAGAAATTTGATCATGGATGTCTATTCTTATGAAGTGTATAGTGCCAAAGCAGCAGCAGCTTCGAGAATGCGTTTATCTCCAATAATTTGTAATTGTTTTTTTTTCTTTTTGTTTGTTTTCTTCCCGAAAAAGGATTATTTTGATTGGAATTTACGGTAATTTTTTTTATTGTTTTTATATGTATTTTCTTTATGCGTATACGTGTTTTCACTAAGCGCATTTTACGAGGACGTTAAGTGCCTTTTTGCATAAATGTAACATAAAATGTTGTACAAATTGCATTTTTATGCAAAACACTCGGTGTTTTGAAAAAAATAATATTTCACGATCTGAAAGGGAGCAGAACGAATGTTTCCTCCGCCACAGCCGGAGGATCAATTCTAATACAATTTGCTCGAAATGCGAACGTTGGAAACCGTTTTGTTGTTTGCACCGCCGCGGATAACCACCGCCGCTGGAAGCCCCGCTGATTATCATCTCTTGTTAGCAATAAATCACCTGCAGGCGTTGGGATGTAACTTACCACCTCCACCCACATTTACCACCCGATCCTGTCTGGCTGGCCCCACCACCGGATAGTCGGGCGCAATAAACTTAAGTATGGAGCTAATTCGTTTCGTTTTTATTGCCGGTCGCTGCCTGCTTCTGAATAAAAGGAATCGGTTGAATAATGAATTTGCAGCGAACTCCCGTCTGAGCCCGGGGGATCATTTTCGATGGTGCAAGTCTGGATTATCTTTCCCCTTTCATTCATCCATCATATTTAATGGTTTCTGACGTGCACCTCCCACGATACGGCTGAGTTGCACCAGGAATGCACGCTATTCGGTCTGAAATGCAGCGTTACTTTGTTACGTCATTCGCAATCTACTACGTAGATTTTGTATGTGATTAATTGCGCTGGAAATTGAGCAAATTCTATGGAATCGCTCTGCACGACAAAAACCGTAGTTTCATAATTAATTGACATGCTCTGCTATTATTAACAATGACAATTTAATACATCATTATATTTAGTTACCGAGGACGAGAATAAAAGCATGATAAAAAAACCCTCTTCTCCATAAATTATTTTTTCATGTAAGTTACCTTGGAAACATTTCTTATGTAAAGAAAATCATCCCCGATGAGCTAAACCAGTATTTTATTTACATTTTGATTATTTTCGTAAAATAAAATTATATGTCATTATTTCACTTGATACTTACAACCTACATGGTTAATTTTCTTCAAAGGTCTGCAAGATCATCCACGATTCGAAAAAAAATCCAGCATGTATTTATATATGAAATAATAAAAATAAATCCTTTTGTACGGGTGTAGAAATGTTTCCACTTTTGATTATTGCTGATACGAGAAAAACCTGATTTTGTAGTACAAAAAATGCACTATTGTCTCAATATGGCACTTTTTACCCCTTTTTATCTCAAGATTCAGCCAGACATTCGCGGTACACTTTAATGGTATATTTCTACTATTTTTTTTACTTTTTTCGATATTAAAAATCACTTTAATATATGATATCCCTCAACAAAGAATATCTGTCTCTGAGTTATAACCCTATCAAATTATTTTTCGTTTTTTTGACATCCAATTAGTGTGAAAAGTATTTTTCAGCTCTCTCTGTAATAAAAACTATACAGAAAAAAGTCGAATGAAAATTCATTATTCATACCGCGTATATCAAAATTTTTCCCAAAGGATTCGCAACTAATTAAAAATAGCGATAGGTTTCTAGAAAATAGCGTGTTGTATGAGACTCAGTGCCAGTACAAAAATATGAGTTGGATTCCGAAATTTTAATAAAAACAAATATATTTTTTAAAATAATCTGATCATCTTTAATTTGATTAATCATCTTTAAAAATTTAACACATGTATATATCAAAAGTCTGTAATTATGTCTTTGGTTTTCCGTAAAAGCTCGTCGCATATCTCTCCATACGGAAACAGGCAATGGCGTAAAATAAAAATGATTCTAGATTTTTAGCACGGTAGAGCGAAACCGTGTCGTAGAAAGGTGTCCTCGAATTTATGATCGTGTATTGTACGTGTGTCTTCCTATAGTGCTCCCTGCTATTTAGCTACATATTTCGTAAATATGTAATAAATTAAGGTCAATGCCAATGGTTGACAACAAAATATGACGTGGAATCCTGAACAAACTGAAAATAAAACAAGGTCATTTAAAATATGGAATGGACAAATGTTTAACGTATTTTAATTCCCAAAATACAAAAAAAAACCTAACCCTAAATTTAGTATGCTCATAGTTTTATATATAGCTTGATCCCTATCTCGGCGCTATAGTAGGGTTAATAGATTGAATAAATAAAAATCCTTTTTGGATTTAATTATTGTCTGTTGCATGCAGGTTCGCGATACATTTTTCTTATTTTAGCTGATCCGCGGATCTTTTTAATTATTTATAAATAAGTAGATTTCATTATTGTTTAAATTTTTAAATAAATAAACTCGATAAATATGTATGTAACTATAGTTGTAGTTTAGACTTTATACATTAATCATTCATATGGCACGGATTTAGTCTGGCGGAAGCTTTTAGTACGTTTTCAGAGATTTAATCAATGCGATTCGAGTTTGGCGAAATATTTTCATTAAGCTTCCCGCATGCATTTCAACCCCCATCCCCATGCGGGGGCGTGTAGAGGTATCAGTGCGGCAAAGTGTACTTTGGGTCCTTCATTTCCAACCGGTCGGTGCACTTTTCCGGCAAAATATTGGTATGCTGGAAAATGATACAGGGGATTTCCTGCGCTGAGCGCATTTTGTCTGCAGTGCCGCGAGCGATTCGAGTGGCTTATGCACTCAAGGGATCGTGTATACGGCGTGGTCCGGTTTTGTAATAAACATTTTGGTGCACATATGCACATGTATGCAGTTGTGGAAACGATCCCATCGTCAGGGAATATTGCATGAGTGTCTCTCGTCCACGATATTTTTATATTTTTATATAAATAATTCCGTTGTTTTAAGGCTTCGTCCCCCAGACAATCAACCTCAAGTGTCAGATTAAGCTTTTGTTGTGTCTGCTTCGTATTTTCTTCCTATATACAATTTTAAATCGTTTCCCCTTTATGTTTTATTTTATATAACGCGTTGTTGCATGTCAGATGTTTTTTTTTGATTATGCAATTCCCTCGGCATGCAAACGTTACGGTCGAAGTATCGGAATATCCGTTTTGTTTCGTGTGTGATATAATAACAATAATGTGTTCGTTCTCGCTTATTTTTATACGCAAAAATTATATTTAAAATCAAATTAAATTATTGAGTTATCGGTATTCACACGACTATTTATATTTCAGCGAACGACCAATTTTTCACGTTAATTGGTTCGTATGTGCGACACGAACGTTAATCATTATCAGCAACGGCCAGGCCCTATCTGTATGGAAATTGCGATCCATTTCAGTAAATTAGAAAATATATCTTTTTTTTCATGAAATTAATCACTGGCAATTTCCATAAAAATTTGCTCGCGCGCAATTTTATAATGTCGATGGTAATAATTTAGCGTTTATTGCGAAAGATTATAACTCGTCTGAATTTAAATATAAATTACTTCCACGTTAGCCTTGATCTACTGATTTTTTACTATAAATAATATACCTTGATTGTTGTACATAATTATAATTCATAGATAGTTTGTAAAATACTATTGTTTCTAATCAAAAGATTTTTTCAGAAAAAAAAATATTTAATATAATATTATAATAATTTAGTATTGTTGTATATGTTTTTCCTCGACCTAATGGTACGCGAGCTAAATACGTGGCTTGATTCTATCTCTGATTGTTCTCTCCTCTTTTCGCTTTATTTTTTAAAACTGAAAAACTTTTATAAGACATCCTTTACGAACTGTCATACTTACATTTTCAAGCCCAACTCCCCAAGGATGGTCGCATCACTTTTTATAGCCATACATGAAACTCCCAGTATCTGTCTCCAGCACCACATCAAGGTATGCATAAAAGCAGACAGAGATAACTGCTTATCTTATTAAACATATCTTGGAGACGGTTATGATGATTAATTTCTTGCGCCGTTTGTGTCAATTTTTGATCTTCGATTTTCGTTATTAACGAGTTCTTTATTTTTTATTCTCCAGCATTGTCCGTGTTTAAATATATAGCACATTCATTGGTTTAAGAATCAAATCCAGAAATATAATTTGGTTTCTTCCTCCATTAACGCAGCTTGTCTTGATAGTTGTCATCAGTTTCAGAGTAATCTTCTACAATCAAGTGTATCCACTTCTTTCGAAGACGCCCTCTTAGTCGCTGAGAGTTACATAATCTTACCATTGCTTGTTTTGCGGTGCTTTGGTAGAATAACGTCTTAAACGCCTGAAGTATCTTTCCGTCATACAATCGTCTGAGGGGGGATCTATCATAGACCACAAGCATTTCATGAAAAAAATGAATTATTCTAAGAATAACAATAGTTATTCATGATATTCTTCATAATTTGGTCGATATTTTTATTTTTTTAAGCGAGAGCTTGGCTCAATCAATGTGAGCTCTCGCCGCCATAGAGCTCACATGCCGCACGTTTTACTCGCACTCGGCACATCGTATCGTATGCGAGCGAGACAAAACATCGCGCCCGTGGCAACAGAAGCAAATATTGTTGTTTTTACAAAAACTTGGGTTCCCCAATAGACCCCATCTGGGTTAATAGTTTCCACGCTTACGTACATTTAGATGCTATTATTGGATTGTTCTTCTATTTATTTATTTGATCTCTTGCATACTCGGCGACTTGTAAATTGCAAATACTCAAAGATAATAGCGTTCAGTAAGAGCTTTCTTAATTATCTATAAATACATATATACGCGTATGTATTGTAGAAATTTGTAAAAATAATCCAAACTCATCTTGCACGTCACTGTCGTTATTTTTTTTTTAGAATGAACGGAATTAATCATTCTATATATTTGAATATATCTAATGCATGAAGAAACTGCTTCTTAGTCATAAGTTATTGGCGCAGTTGCTTCATATTTCTTCATTATAATTTCTGTTTCGCTTTGTTTTTGATGATCTGCAGAAGACGATACTTTGATCCATGACGATGTATCCGAAGAATTCAATTTTATGTTTTTTAGTGCCCAGAAGCTTATATCTTCATCGAGTCTGACTTGACATCATTTTTTTCCGGCGAATCTCTCGAGTTAACCTAGACATTTTAAGAAAAATGTTAACTAAAAGCTCAAATCTCTTTACTACACTTTACAGAAGATTTATTGATCATAAAATGTTATTTGGCTTATAATAAAGGAAGGTGAACCAAAGGGAATATTTTTCACTTCAGACATGG
Source organism: Philopotamus ludificatus (assembly GCA_022495035.1). Classification (NCBI taxonomy): domain Eukaryota; kingdom Metazoa; phylum Arthropoda; class Insecta; order Trichoptera; family Philopotamidae; genus Philopotamus; species Philopotamus ludificatus. Next base: position 32,071 of record JAGXCT010036177.1, read on the forward strand.
TGGATTTTTTTGAACCCTTTATAGGGCAAAGGCTGAAATTGGTTAATAAATTAACCAGTCGCTTTAAGGTCTACATTTCCATGAGCGCCCATAGAAATGTCAACCTTAGAACGTAATATTTTGTCGAGAACGCTTTTTGGTTAATTTTATTGTTATTGACAATAAGTATTGTCAATAACAATAAAAAATAAAAAAAAATCCAGAATAATTAATTTGCCATATAGAGGGTTAAAGACCGGAATTGGTTAAATATTTTTTCTTGCCTTTATTTTTTTTTTAATGGCCTTCTAACCCGAAGCGGATTTTTGCCACTTGACGTGATCTCCATCGATCCTGGGGTTATTTCATCCACCTACAAAGCACCAGCAGAGATACGTACGTCTCAACCCTGATGACGCCAATGATTGTCCTCCAGGTTAACTAGGCTCTTCGAAAGCGAGTTAGGTCGCCAGTCATAAGCCCGGGAGCTGATCTGTCAACGTGTGGATTGTTATAATAATAATCGGACGTAATTAGGGCCGATTCGTTTTTAATTTACCGTCTGATCAGGTGGTACGGGCACCGAATCGGCACAAATAGTGGTCTGGGCTCCTCATAGTCCCGTAGAATCTACGGAATCAAGATTGCCCACAATCGCGATCGCGACCACGTCCGATACCGACACGCGACAACACTTAAATCGGATTTTTATTAATAATCCGTATTTTAATGCTGGTATTTTTAAAGATACATGTGAGTATCACACGGTATACCAAATATATTTCAATCCATAAACATATCCTTTGTCCTAAAAAAGGGTCACACGTCTGGCATTCATAAGCACATTGGGTCGGGGTTCTCCGATAACCGCACGCATGATTCATTCGTTCTCGAATCCGCAACGGCGTTCGTGCCATATGCGTACTTGAACTTGATTTCTAATCGCCGATCTATGCGTAAATTTAGCTTAGAAAACAAGATGTGTGGGCAATTATTGAGCAGACGTGTGTGTGTGTTTGTTTGTTGGCATGTTTGAGTAGTGTGGCAAAGGATTGCGTTCCAGTTACGCGAGTATGGCGTGCTCTATCGCCACGCAAAACCCACCTGGCCTTCATTTGCGAAACTGATGATTCAAACCTGCAAATAAGCCGTGCGTGGCCCAGAATGTAATAACAGCCGAAACCTTAGGTCGAGCTTTCTACCCTTTTCGGTTTTGCATAGGGGTGGGGGACGCTCTCTGTGTACACGAAGGGTCGACCTAATACGACCGGTCGGAGGCTGGCGATGATCTTTCGCCACTTATTTTTATTGGACCGCTTTTATATGTGATTTTCCACAAATTATTAGCTTTCGACATTCTTTGCAACTTAATTAAATTTACTTTCAACGATTTTGGTTAACATTCACATTCATAAGCAGAGCGATTTAATATATGCGCGACGTAATTAGACATTGGTTTTAGAAAACGATGAATTCAGAATCAAATTAGTTTTAGATTAAACCGCGTGTATGATGACAAGATTTTGAGTATACTTCTCATTAGATTACATTTTATTGATTCGTGTATATCAAATATCGTAGATTTTTTATTATGTCATATTTTTCATTTATGATGGCCGTCGTATATCCTCAGATCAATTTTATTATCGATTTTATGAAGCTGTGATTTTAATATAATATAAAATATAAAACATGGTGCATACGAGCTATTTTTCCTGTTTTATTATAGGGAAATTTTTATTTTTTCATTTGTTGAGTATTTATTTTATTTTATAAAATACGCTCTGTGTAAAATTAGTCATTTTTGTGGCTTCCGTCAAAAACCCAATCATTTATTTTAATCATTAATATTTTAAAACAACGTTTATATAACGACACTGAATATATTTACCTAAAACCTTCGAGTATAATTAGAGTAATGAAATAATCTAATTATTTTTGGATTATACCGACTCTTAGTCTTTGGTTATTTTAACTCGAGTGTTTTGATATTCAATTACCGATCTGAGTGTATTTATTTAATCTATTTATGTACGCCTTCAATTTAATAGCGTTTTATATTGAATTTATTTTCGAAACTATTTTTTTTTCTCTAGAGATAATATTGGGGTTTTCGCGTCCTCCAGGAAATGTGTCCATGTCCGGTTGACCCACTGACCAACTGCGCTGCGGTCGACGCCATTGTCCCTGCTCACCTGCCCGCATTTATATTTATTCCCGAAATTTATTCACTCTCGCATTATACGGGGGCTAATTTCTGTATTTATAACCCAGGTGCGAACGCCTCATTCCTTATTCGTGAGATGTTGACAGTGGGAGGGTATTTCGGGGGTCCAGGTCGCAGAATCCCAGGGATTTTTTTTTATCCTTTCGACAAATAACCGCAGCAAAATCTTTCATGGGCTTTTTTCACCGTGGCTTTTCACCCGTGTATAAATTTTGCGACCCCGGCTGAATGTGACGTCACCGGATTTATATTTAATAAATCGGACCGAGTTTTATTATCCAATCCCATAATAATATAAAAAAGATGTAAATCAGATTTATTGATTTTTTTTATGGAGCCAATTTTTCTTGGAATATTGCAGTTTGCAAACGCTATCATTGATCCATGTGGATGGATAGAATAGCAAGAATAACGTCTAGCTTTTCTGACGTGGCGTCGTATTGATGTATTTTTAATGCTAATGCTTTGAATATTCTTATTATTCAAGAGGAGTTAAACATTTAAATATATTATACAAGGCTCTACGTTTTTAGTAAGAATAATATTAAAATATTATTTTCATATTAAATAAAAGTTTTTCAAATTTATAGGGGCGTGTTCAAGTCTGCGAAATTGTTTAGCTTTATAAAATAGTGATATAGAGTTGAAGGTCATACTAAAATCAGCGAGACTTCCCAAATTAAATAATTATACCCCTAAGTCGTTATTGGAATCAGGTATTCATTAAATCAACAAGGAATTAATGATAGACCTCGGCAGGCTTGTAGACAAGGAATTTGCTTCTGCACGAAATTTTCCCGATTGCCCTTGAACAATATATAACTATCTATTCGTCTCTATTTTTCCGACATGATATTGAGCTATATATGGAATAGAATAATACTTGTCATACGTAGTTTTTTTTATTAAGAACTATAATAAAAACTATAACTTTCTTAAAAACAAAATACCTATTTCTCCCTCTCGACCTTTATTGATCTTTACAAAGACTTTTCTTTGAATTTAGGGATATATTTTGGTAATTATTCTTTATTAATATTGAGTCTGAATTATAATAATTTAAAAAAGCTCTTACTGCACGTGTCAATCGTACGTTTCACTCGCACACGGAACATCGTACAGGATGCGAGCGAGAAAAAGCATCGCGCGCGTGGCAACAGCAGCGAATATTGTTGTTTTTATTATTTTTTTTCCGCAATTGCAGACAATATTGGACAATGAAAATTTATAATATTTATTCATTAAACTTTTTAGACAAATACAAAATGTTTGTGATATGTAAGAGTTATATTAAAAGAGTTTTTCGAGAATAATAAAAAACTTGGAGTCCCCAATAGATCCCATCATCACGGCTTGGTAAATATAGAATATAAGAGGATGATATTCTGAGACATCGTCTCAGAATTATAATAACAAGAAAAATTATAAGCGTTGTAAAATTATCTATTATATTCAAATATATATATGTAACTCAGTTAAACTCGAGATAAAATACTTTTTTCTTATGTAAATTTAATATAATTGCTGAAAAATATGTAAAAATTCATGCAAAATAGCCTTAAATATCATTAAAGCGCTATAATTGCAACATAAAATTGGTAAAACAATCCATTTTATTATTTTTTCATGCAATTATCTGTAAAATATATATGATTTCATACATTCTAGCGTGATTCAGTTTTATTTAATACTGATTTTTTTTATTATTATCAAAAAATCGCATTAATGTAATCTTTTTAATGTAGAGACTTTTGATAGCTTCCATATATTTTTTTTAAACATATATAGATTTTTTATCTTTTGTCTGCCGGCTTTATTTAATTTTTGTCTTTCATACGTGGGCTGAATTTATTTTTTATAGTCTTTAATTTTTCGCACGCACGTTCTAATCGCATGCAACTTTGCCATTAATCAAGTAATGCTTAAAAATAGTATTTTTGTATGCATCGTCTAATTATGTACTATGAAAACATGCTGAATAGGCGTCAGTCATTCAACAGCAGCGTACGTAGAAAGGATAATAGAAAATTATAAACTAAAAGCAAACTTATGTATTTATGATGCAACATAACTCAAATGCAACACTAGCAGCCTCAAAGTTACTTTAGTGCCTTTGTGAAAATTCATAACTTTCAGTCGGCTTTGTGCCTGCTGGTACTAATAGCTTCAGATCCCTATAATCGTTGTACAAAGGAATTCCTGAAATATGTGCCGGGTGTACCAAGTGCCAGCATTCGTTGCTATCCCTATTCGCCTCAAAATTAATTACTCGCTTGACACGCTTGATGTTTCGTGTTTGTTATGGATTTTTTGTCGCAAAATTTGCTTTTTTTTGTTAACCCCGAAAATGGAATACTTGTCCCGTGTAATGACCGCCAATTCTCGCAGGGGACAGATGATTAATTTAGATTCATCCCTTGAGAGTGGAAGATTTATCGTGTATTTAACCCTCTATTACGGAAATGGCTTCACTTTGTTGGGCAAGGATTGGTGCGCTTAATTTGTTATTGTAATTGGCATTATGGACTTAGGAGAAATATATAAATTTGGCGAGTTTCGCAGTATCGAAATGCAAATATACGCGTTTTTTTTTTAATCAAAACTTTTATTTACTTTTGCCGATCTGATTCGAACGAATTCTGCGAAAATTTGTTGCTTTTAAAGAGCGGAGGTAATCTTTAAAGATTCCGCTGAAACTTTTTCAATTTTGTAAACTTTCATTGATTTAAACCTTTTTAAGATAATATTCAAAATCTTTGATTCGTTTCCAATTTATTTTATATTTACAAAGAATATTATTATTTTGTATAATATAGAAAAAAGATATACACGAATAAGAAATACCTTATTTTAAGCCTTGTTTTTTTACTACTCACAGCGATGCGGAATACAGACCTATGTTCAGAATGAAAAGTCTCAAGAAATGTATAGAAATTCTGACTTTACCGTCTAACTTAGGGCTTAGAGAAGGTCGTTGTTAAACAAATAGACAGATTGTACAAGCAAATGACGAAAAAATACTAATATTCAAAATTCATCACGAACAGTATAGTCCTATTCAGGATTTCACACGATGGATAAATACTTAAAGATAGTTGAAGAGTGTGCTAAGATATACTACAATGAAGAAGACTAAGTAAAACCTAGAATGGTATCTAGAATGATAAGGATATCAAAAAATTGATGCAATTTTGTGGTTATTGGTTGAATAATGGAATTACAAGTACTTATTTGCATAGATTTTTCATGAGTGAACTTTAAAGGATATGGATAAGTGTAAAAATCTAAAATATGCTGGAAAAACTTATTTATCAATTCATCATTTGTTAAAGTCAACTTCTTTGTTGTTGTTGTTTTAGTACAGGTAACCCTCCTATAGCGCTCCCTGCGATAGTCCCTCCGATAGTGCTTCTTTTAGTACGCACTGTAGGAGGATTTCTAGAAACGCAAAATTTTATAAAGTATTGCGTAAATATGTAATACATTAAAAAGTCCATTTAACCCTTTCAATGCGGCGGGTCTAAACACAATTCTGCATCTGAGTGCGGCGCCGTTTTGGACCAAATTATTTTTTTGGCGAGGTAAATTTGTATTCACCGTTTACTGCTATATTAGACCATTTTCCTATAAGAGATTTATGCAAACATGTTGATTAGGATATGTTCTTCCATCTCAACTAAAAAAATAAACTCGATTTGATTTATTTTCGTAATAATAAATCGAACAAAATATCAATTGCTCAGAGATTAAGTGAGAAAAAAATGGGAATGCGAATCAAAATCAAAAATGCGAAATGCAATTTTCTTATACCCTTACATCCGTACACATGTATGTGGAATATAATGTACGCGGAACACCCTTAACAACCCCTGAGCCGAGATACGTTACCGATACTACTGCGGAGATTTGAATCGTTACTATTCATATTTACATATTACATGGTTTCTAAAAATTTCTTGTAATATGTTGTATATTTATTGATAGCTGTGTTTATTAGCTGATTTTTAAAACAAACACCATCACTTAACTCGGTCTAGTTTACATGTAACGACAAGTTAAAGTTTTAAAGAATCTAGCGCATGTACGACATGCGGCCGCACCCTAGACACGATTTGTATGCGCATGTACCTCATGCGCCCCGCACTGAAAGGGTTAAAAAGTGAAATGGAAAAATATTTGATGTATTGATTTCGTTTAATTTTCAAAACAATTAAAAAAAAACCTAACCCTAAACTTTGTGTGCCTTATCTTCTATAAGGCGGGATTCTATGGCGTGGCTTCTTTCTCAGCGCTATTGGAGGTTTAACGTCCTGAAAAACGTCGCAGTCGACAGCTCGGTTTTTTTTGCTCTTCAGGCTGTCTACTTGCTCTACTATGCAAATCAGGTAAATAAATTCTTCAGGATTATTCCAGGCGTTTTTATGTTGTCTTATAAATATATAAAATCTTTATTTGTGTCTGAAGACACTAAAACGTCATAAATTCAGATTTTTAAAATATATATTTACTCGTAAATCTGATTTTTGGACCGTAATTTTCGGTAGGGCGTTTATCTCCTTTAACAATTCTGACTCTATCTCCTTAATGTTGATAAGTTGTCGACTTTTCATGTTTTATTTTTATCTTAAATGTGGTAAAGTCTCAGGAGGACGTTTTTCCAATATTGAGACGATGAACACAACATCGCTTAACGATTTAACTACCAACGCGAAATATTCGATTTAGCGTTTCAGGCTAGTAATAAGAAACAATATATATTATCGCTAATAGTATATATCGCTAGCACAAAAATATTTACGACTCACCGTTGAGACGCTGGCGGTCGAGTGGTTAAAGAGTGGTTTGAAGTTTAATTTATTGTGCTTTTATCATTGCAATCTCGAAGTTTATTTTGTTTTATTACAATTTTTTCTGAAAATCTTTTATTTCTTCTCTATCGCGTTATATCTGTAATATATCAATTGAAAGCGTAACAAAAGCTATTTCTATAAAATGTCAATAGATTTTTCTAACTTTATTAGTGCTTGATTTAAAGTGTATAAAACTTTCGTGTCGAAGACATTGTTCCGGTTCCGAATCTAATATTTATGCCACTCGAAGTTCAAAGCTTACATATTTTAACACTCAATTCTTAGTTTTTTTTACACGACGTCGTTGTTTTATAAACTCGAATTTATCGGTTCTGAAAACCATGATAGTAATAAATCCAGCGACATTTTATATGATATGGTCTTATGACGTTCATTTTCATTCATGATATTGTTATCTAAATCGTTTTATAGTTATAAGCGAGTATTTTTCAGCTGAATTTTATTTTATTCATTTTTTAAACAGCACGCTATCTTTAAATGTAATTACTTATTCGTTCCAAATCACATTGGGCTTTATGAAAAATACATTTCTCATGACGGCGCAGACATTTAAATTTTTTATGGTCCCCTCTCCGGGCTTAATGTCACTTATTCTCCATGTGTGATCAATGACGCATGACTAATGTCGGATTTAGCCTTTTTTTATTTCGCCAAATCCGGGTGCAAAAATTTCCAATTCGCTAATGTCACTTTGCGAAGCTTTTATGGTTAATCTTTCCGAATCGGAAAAACCTTTTCAATGTTTGTCCATCTGGCCGTACGGTAATGGGTGTTTGTTGACTGAACACGGAACAGTATCCGTAATGGCCACTCGAAACAAATTATTTCGGAACGCCGATTGATTTGTAGCCCTCCGACGTCTGCCGGCATTTACATTTCCGATATTATCATCGCGGCTTAATTCGTTTTATGTCCTGCGAGGTGCGTTTTGGGTGATCCGTGCGAAGCCACCCCTCAGCAATAATCGCAGCGTGATTGCGTCGGCGAGGGGTTAAAACGAAGGGTTTACACGGGTTCGTTACGTTTTATATCGCCATTTCGGTTTTTTCCCGGCCCACAAGATACACGCAATCCTATTTTTTATTATTATTATCTGTGTGAGACCCGTGCGTAATACGCAGGATTTCCTACTATTTAATAGTATTCGCACGTTGTCCTCTCTAGATAAGATTAGAATAATTCCGAGCGGGGCAATCTTAATTTTTTATCACTTCTCCCGAAAGATTAAGTGCTACGACCGCTGTCGGGTTTTTTATGTGTGTATATATATAAATATATATTTTATCCAATTTTCCGATGCTGTATAATCCGCGGAGCTTCTGGTGTTTATCATCGGAAAATGGAAAAATTGTTCAATTTTATTTCGAGTCACATTGTGGTTTATGTATATTGGGTATTGGGAAGATATGCGGCTTGACATATGGCCGTTCCTCATAGATGGTAAATGTGAGGGAATAGAACCGCGTTAGGATCACTGGCAAAACTATCCCCCCCACACACACATCATCCCTTATTGAAAATGTATAGGAATGTGTGCTCCGGAATAAAGTCAGATTTTCTACAATTTCTTCTATATAAATGCAAATGGTTCGTTCACGTACATATTTCTTTTGAATAATTTATTTTACAATTCAGAATATTTTACATTGTTTGACGTGTTTTCAAAGGTAATTGAATTGGATGCCATATCATATTATTTAATTTATTACTATGTATTATTATTATTTAGTATTCGAAATTGGATGATCATGGGGTGTGGCCATCAAATCTCATTTTATTGTAATTTATTAAATTAAATATGAAAATATCGCATGAGAATCATGTAATTTTATGCATCAGTATTATATTTATTTATTTATTAACTAAGATGGATGGATGGCATAACAAAAAATCTAAGGCTCCATTTACCTATTTAAAGATTCGATAAGGATTCTAAAGATGCAACAAGAATGGGTCTCCTACATTTACGTCCCCCACAGTGTCATAAAGTGCAGTAATACTCATTTTGGAGATGATTAAAAAAATAGTAATTAATATATAAATATATATTAACACTTTATGAGCTGTTCACGCCTTTTGGCGTGATTTTGTAGCCAAGC
>JAGXCT010036178.1:0-25019 GCA_022495035.1 Philopotamus ludificatus
GTGATGCCATTAACTCCTCCTACGCTAACGTGGGAGGAGTCACACGCCTCTATTGCATCAAAGTTTCTCCAACTTTTCAATACAATTGTTTTTTTTATTGTATTTACGTTGCAATCGATGGTCAGTTCAACATTTAAAGATGGAGAATCGCTGAATTGTTATGATTGGTGATTTATAAACTCCTCTCTCAATTAAACTGTTTCGAAAATTCCCAAACTGATAAATTTACACAGTAATTGGTGATAATTTTAACATTTCAAGATGAAGAACCGCTGATTCTATATTGAACATTCAATAAATTTACTAGAAACGCATGAGGAGCACATACACGACAAGGAATTCTTGTGATAATTATACATAGTAATGAATTTATTTTACAATATTTGTTGATGTTAAAATAAAACACTTTCGTGTAATATTATTGACTCCTCCTACGCAACGATGTATCAAAGGTTCTTCAACTATTCAATAAAATTTAAATTAAAAAAACATAAAATTTTGCCAAAATGTTTAATATTTAATTATATACGAAATATAATTGTAAATGTTTGCAATGGAACGATGAACTTGAGATTTTTTTTCTTTATCTACAAGTATCTATATATTATTTTTGTATAGAAATTTAAAACGTATGTAATATTACTATAGTAGAACCAATTTTACGTGTTCAGAATTTACATTTTCCCGCTATTTGCGTTCGATTTTAAGCATCATTATCACAAAAATCTAGTACATATAATAAAGATCAAGTTGTTTATTTTAAATACAATGCATTACATTATTAAAAAATATTTACTAAAAGCTAGAATCGATAAAGAACAAAGAGACAATCTAAACTTGATCCATCCAAATAAAAAAGATACTATTAATATAAGGGATATAGAGACCCTTAACATCTATTTTACAAGCATTGAAGACGTACAAAAAAACCATTGGAATTAATTTATAGCATCGAAAGATCTATTTGTATAAAGAAAATAATTATCAATTCGTTCATCTACGTATTCCTCGTAGTTAGTTTTAGTCACCTAAAAAACAGGGTTTCACTGTAATTGTTACTCTTTTAATGTATGCTTATAATAAATAAGTTTTTCCTTAAAACCGGTATTCAATATCGTACTAAAAATGCTTTTACATTTATTAATTGCTGATAATTTATCTAAATATATTTAAAAAATGCATTCTTATGAACGTATTATTTAAAGTTTAAATTATTTTATCTAAAAATAAAAATATCAAACAATTATACATATTTTGAAATCAGGGAAAATTAAACATAGTAATTAAATAAAATCTTACCCCCTTATAAAATTTAGAGTATGATGGACATACAAATAATTATTTTTCTGTTTGTCCTGCTGATTAAACGGTTATTCATCATTGACGTGCTAAAAAAATCATACACTTACATAATGGTCAATTGTTAATGATGGAGACATCTAACAATTTCATAAGTAAAAATCAAAATTATCATGTGGTTTGCAGACAGGCTAATTTCAGCATTTAATCACTATATTATCGATTTTGACGTTAAGAGAATAAAAAAAATGTTTAAATTTTATAAAAAAATATGGTTTTTCTAAGAGTTGTGTGAAATATCTTAAGATTAGAGTGTAATACTGAAATGGACTCTATATTATAATACGTTCCGGCGTTATATTACGACGGTAGTATCATTCTGACTGAGATAAAATAAGTTAACCAATATTGATCGCAGTAACCACTTGGTTAAGTGACCACTGGGGAGTACTTCGCGTCGCTGATCCACGGACGTGAGGCTGACAACCCAACCTCACAAAACCAAAATGTCGAAAAATGATTTTTTTATATAATAAAATAAGGACACATCCGAGAAAAAATAATTAGCCTTTCGGTAAACCGAATTACAATATCGGGTATGCTTCAATAAATAATAAAAAATGTTATCGACTCGAACATTATCGTGGCCGACGGGGTCCTTGCCCTTAATTAAATTCTCCGGCGCTAACCAATAAGCGGTGGCCAGGACCTGGGGATTGCGGCTCAAACTTTGCCACTTTATTTTTTGCAGTGTTACCGGAGCCCCCGGGCGTTTTGTGCGGAAACAGGGTCCTGCGGCTTTCGCTAAAGTTGCATACTCCCGATGAACATGTCCAACTTTATCTCAAAAATTTCTGGTCACAGCACTGTTGAGCCGAACAGAGCGGTTCTCGAAACAATCTTTGCTCACAAACAAAGGTTTTGGGACGGCCGTATCGGGGTGTGGCTCATTGACGCAGTTATTCAAACACGGTCGGAACTTTGCTGAAACTTTCGGAGACATGCGTCAAATAAATACACGAAATTGTAAACATAAATTTTATTAACAATTACTTAACTTAAAAACAAATTGTTAGACATAAAACATCACAATTAAAATACATTTTTTTTATTTAATATTTATTTTTGCAAATTTTTTAAACCGATTTTTTATGTTCCTCAATTGTATTCACTGTACGAGAAATCATGTTCAGCGCGACTTCAACCTATCTTGCATCACCTAGTATGCATGTTTTAAGTTAGCTGTTATACTAAAAAATATATTCCAAGATTAAATCTAGATTAAGTTAATACGTAGTAAGGAATTCCATTTAAATTTAAAAAAAAAAATGCGCCACAAGAATTTAAACATGAAATGATTTATATAATACAAGAATAAAAGAAAAATCTAAATGAGACGTATGGTAATTCTTTACAATATGATGAAATAAAAATAAATAAGCCAATTACCATGAATCTCTCAGCTTAAGTAGAGATACACTTGTTAGTTACTGCTGTACATTATTCAAGTTAAAAAAAGTATATGGAAATTCGCCGAGAAACGCTTCCGGAGCCATTTATCTCCGATTGTATGCCCTCCCATTTTACCGACATTATTTTGCACATTAAATCGGGCGCCGTGCAGGGTACCCGTCCGATGTTTTAATTTGTTTGGATGCCAGTCAAAAAGTTTTAAAGTGGATTCTGCGTTGTTTGCTGCAGCCACTCTTGAATTTAAATTCTCCGGCATTGGAAATGTCTCAACCCTTATTTACATGGACACTACCCTTCGCTGCATATTCAATGTCGCGAATACATTAACGCGGCCTCATTTATATGTCAATTTAAATTCTGCGGAAATTGGCGAACACTTAGAAATTAAACTTTGCCTAGCAAAAACCTAACGATTCATTATAAAGCATAAATCATGTCGGCAGGGGGTGGGTATTGATTTCGTACACGATAAAATATCACTTATTGCCGGAAAAAATAATATCCATCGATATCCGTGATTTACGCCCTACACATTTTGGCGCGTATGTCTAATTTGGGACCGGTACCAATGGCGAACGTCCTAAAAGTAACACAATAATACTCGATGATTAATCGATGAAGTGCTTTAATAGGTTGTGCGATTGTTTTCTTTTTTTGTTAAAATAAATCTTTACGGACAATCCCCGGGGGTAATAAATTATATTCTAACTCATCCCGTCGAAAATGTCAACTTGCGTATGATATAAATTATTTCGATCTCGTTACATAAAACGAAAACAGCCCAAAATATTCGAAAAAATAACCATTAATACATAAGTAATTTTGTTGAATGTATGAATACGTATTATATAATGTTGTGAATGGATTGTATTACAAACGTTTATAGCGGTCGTCGATCCTGATGAAGAGTGGCTCGTGAGGCTTAAAGCTTCCTCGTGGATTTTCCAGTTTAACGCATAACAAGGCCAGATTTTCGTTTAAACTCTCAATATAATCTGAACTAATATGCTCTTTTGCTAAAACCTCACTGAACAAGTGAACGGTACGTCAGAGAGGCGAGGCTTATGTTTATGTTTTTCGCATTCATACACATTTTTTCATCCGAGCTAACAAAGCTGCGCGAGGCGAGAAAAATATTTATCAGCGAGATTTTTTTGCTTCTTTATTTATCACCGCTACGGCTTTGCGCCAGTTGTAATTCATAACGTTTGAATAGTACATCAATGTCACATGACATAAAATCAAATACATATGTACAAACATGCACGATACATAAATATTACAATGTAATGGAAATTACCAATTTCACATATTAAGATATTTTTTTTTCTTCTAATTAACTATTATTTTAAAAAAGGCAATCTATCATATACAACTTTATTATATTTTAATTGTCACTTTATTCAATTATCTATCACAAAGGCGTTTTTTTGACAAAAACATCCATGTTATTAATTTTAATTAAAAAAAATGTATATATTAGATAAACAGTCAATTTTTGATTTACGACAGGGTTTCGCTTCGCCACTTTCATCTTAATTTGAAAAACACATAAAAATTTATATAATTTAATTTTACAGCTACCTTTTAAGCTTTTGGCTTCTTTCAGCGGATGGGTTTACATTCAAGAAAATTAATTTTTAATTTATTTCTCATTCGAGATTCACGCAACAAAATCAAAGACTCGAAACACAAACTCGCAATGATGCGTAATAACTCATCATAATGTGAGCATTTGGCTCAGTAGTAGTAACTAGTCATTACAAACATCAAAAATCTGATATTTTCACGTTGTGTCTTAAATAAAATAATTAAATATATACATACATATTTAAAACCGTATAAGAGATTTTCAAATTCTGATCGTGTTTAAGCAAAAACGTGTTTTGGGCTACCCTGTTTTATGAAAGTTACCTGAAACGGTATTATTTTATAATATAATATATTGAAATTAATCGAATAAATAATATAACATGTTTTTAAATCTTTTCATATAAAATTACCATTTCTTTATACATTTTTAATGAATAACCTACAAAAAAAAAAAATCCCCAAAACTATGTTTTATATAAAACAATTGAAATGTTTTTAGATATAAATCGATATGACAAAGAACAAACATTATTTTTTTGTATATATTATACGTATTCATATATTTAATTCGACATACAGTTTCTAAAATAATGAACGACGAGCATACTTTAAAATAAATACGAATATAAAATTTTGCAGAAAATGAAATAACATTCGAAATCAAAGAATATTTTCATATCAGAAAAAAATACGGCGCGTATTTCTGTATTTCATGATAAATGAAATTTGATTTCACTCTATTGTTTCAAAAGAAAAAGTAGACGGCGTATTTTTTTTATTCAAAGCCGCACTTTAGAATTCGTTTTCACGTACTGATGGAGAATAGAAAAACAAATACATAACACAATGTAGCAGCTTTAAAAGTTCCATACAATTAGTTCTGAAGGCCCTCAGTCTAGCTACGATTCAAAGGTGAGCTTTACGCCGAGTTTATGGTATCGCATCTCATTACTAAAGCTTTTAAACTTTCAAGCATACGAGTTCAAATGGGGATTTGCTAAACAAAAAAAAAACAATATGCGTTAAAAGCAACTTGATTTAATTGTCGTGTCTGATATTAACATATCGGCATGTACATAATCTTAATACACGTATTCATATACATGTGTGTCCCTGAAATTGGGTTATGTCCGCAGTTTGCGATCGGCCGAACTCTTCGAGCCGAAGTTTGCCGAAAGTTTAACAGGAATAGCCAACAGTAGTCAAGCGAAGACTCCTGGACTGATTTCATCACCGCCAAGGTTGCATAAGTGAGTTATACCCCAAGTTTATTATGAAACTCGGGCGGGATAAGTTGGGGCCCCACTAGAAACCATAGCTGTTTCCAAAGTAATTTCACTCCCTAACCCTCCCTACTACACAATAGTTTTCGCCGTAACCGCAATGATATAAATTAACCATTATAATATGATGTGTTAATTCGTCCACGTTTTGTGCAAATTATATATTTCGAGCTTTTATTTTCTCATCATCGTACAGCGATGTGCGCCGTAAAGTTTTTCAATCAACACATAACATCATATGATGAAATACATAGTATCGCAGCAACATGTGCAGATAACGAGGACATGGAAAACTAACAAAAGTTGGCTGTACGTGATAAAAAGACAAGGACTACGTCATTACTTGCACACCAGGTACAGTTACAAAGGTAAACTTGGTATGTCATTCGCTATGTTTTCTTCCTAACTTTTGTAATCTTTTTCGTGCTTTCTTATATCTCTTTTACCCTACGTCGCAAACACCGTAGCTTATTGTTCTGAAAATAACATATCCAATAAAAGTTTAATACAAACCATGTGAAAATATTGTGAAAATATATGAAATAAACACTAATAAACCCCCCTTTTACGAAAATATTGTGTAATATAATATAAAAATATTTTTTTAGGCTTGGCAAATAAACTTATTTGTTTATGGTAATATAAATTATCTGCACATGCCTATTTAATTTTGCAATTAATAAAATGCACATGAAATGAATATGATGAATAAAATATAAATTAATTTGTTTTAAAATAAAATTTGATTAAAAACGTAGTCACATCATTTAAATTTTTGTTTTTTTTTGGAGTGAATATCGAATATGACTATATACCAAAGTCATATTTTCATTAAAAAATAGACAAAGAACGGTATGAAATGTTTTGATAATTCACCCTTTGATATACATATTTGTACATAATACCCTTTTCATATAAATTAGTCAATAGATTAGTGCTGAGTTGGCATTTTTTTCGTGTTTTTGTCAATCCCCTACCCGCGTTTACGTGATCAGCATAAATTAATCCGAATGATAAAGCACTAAAAGTAGGTCCAATATATGTTGGTAAAAATAAAATAATGGTACTAACTAGTCATTTTTCAGATTAAATGCGTGGAGAAAAATTTCATTCGTTAATGTCGCCAACAATGTACCATATATTGCCAGCGACAAAAAAATCTAAACTCTCCAGAAGATATGATACAGGATGAGAGTGGGATATGAAAAAATGTCCCTCTAGCCTTCTCCACCCCTCTCATTCTCCTCCCTCTTCCTCTTCTACGGCAACCGGAATGATTTACGACCGAATGAAACAGGTAGATGTAGTGCGGAATTACTAAGCAGAAAATGTCGAATAGGAACGTGGCGAGAATTCCGCGAGAACAATGTCGGGAAAGGGAAAACTCTCGGTTCAAGGCTGAACCTAGGGAAATTTTCCTCCTGCGACTGAGATCAATTCAATTTAAAAGTACACGACACGCGTTTTCAATAACCTTAATAAGAATCTGCCCTCTCCCCTACGCCAACCCTCCATCCTGACCCGGCAGGGGGAAACGGTTTCATCCGCGGGATATGAATTTATAATAAATTAAATTTAACTTTCGGGCCAATCGCGTCAAATGTGGTATATTTTGTTAAGGCAGAAAAAAAATCAGGCTTAAAACCAAAAATACCACGAATATTTTATAAAATCGTTTTGCACGACTTTACTTTCCACGGATTACATATTCTTTTTAAATATACATTTATATATCTTATATCTGTCCTAATTACTTGTAAATTTTAGAGGGAAAATTTGTTTTATGACATATAATCCCAATAAGCTAACTAAATGGGGGTAGTGGTTTGTATGTACCATTCTGTTGGCTGTTTCTAGTAGTGGCTATATATATTCGTTCATTTTATATTACGGCTCCCTTACGACTGAGAAATTTACTAGACCTTACCAGGAGATGGGAAGTATATATTTTTTCCTGAAATTAGCGGCATTGTTTTTTCATCGGCTTCAAATTATTTTATAACATTTTTATTGTTATTCATAATTAAAATTTACGAAAAGAATTGTGTCGAGTGAGTTTTATTTGATCATTCATTATAACCCATCAAAAATAAAAAAAAAAACGTAAAATAAACAATCAAATAATAATATATTATATGTAATACGTGGATTTTTAAACATCGGGTATAGGGTGTGATAATTCCCAGCCAATGAGATGTTTGCAAATTCAGGTAAAATAACAATTTTAACCGTTCCGTCAAGGAGGCTCGAAAACTACCGAGTCGTTCGAATGGGGACTATTACAGACTTATATGTAAATATTATATCGTACCGGATGCTAGAAAAGAAAACGTTTTTTTCTCCCGAATATTGTTTTTTAATTTTTGATTAAAGTTAATAATTATTTATAATTTTTATTTTCTAGACGTTTTTATACAAATGTAAGATTAATATTAAAAAATATTCGAGAAAAATTTAAAACTCCTTAAACATCGGCATGACCAGGTTAAAAGTATACGTGTGTTGTAAAACAAACCAGATGTTTTAAGGGTTCCTAAAGAAATTGTACCAAGACATTCGATTATCTGCAAATATTTCCTATTATATGCATAATTTATAATTGTTATCATAATAAAAATTATGAATATAAAACTTAATTAAAGCAAACGTTTTATTAAAGTTCAAATAAGTAAAAAAAATATCAAATTGAACCACGATTTCATTTCATAACCACGGTCATACACATTTAAATGAACACGTATCCCTAGACAGTGTGCCAAAGCTAATGAACCAAGTTTTTTTATTTATTTATTAGTAAAAAATGATTAAATCACAAATCAAATACAATATTATAGATGTTTTAAATTCTGTTTTCCTATATATATTACGGCCACTATACGGGCCACCCCCTATACCTTTCCTACGAATAACACAGGGATTCAGAATACCTGCTTATCACCTCCCAACCCCTACCGGGGGGGGGGGGGTAGCCGCGAAGTATTTTTTCAGAAATGAAACACAGCTATCTTCCATAGCATTAAAATTGACGGTCAACATCTCATTACATTTTTTATATTACAGTCAACATAACCCTGCATAGAGTGACTCAGGGCCCAATTGAACTTTGATAAATACCCAAAAAACCAGTGCAAAAATATGTACATATTGCTGTACACATATCCTTGTGTGCATAAATAAATCTGGTCTCTTACGGATTTCTCACCACAGATCCAGTAAACCCTTGGAAGGAAAACCCTAATCTGTTGACCAATAATCGGTCTAGTCTCGATACTTTCGCTCCTCTTCCTCCTTTGAAGGGGACCCCTTTATGAGGAGGTCTTTCCCATGATGAAAGGATTGCTATTGCGCGACAGGGATAATAATCACTTGCGACCGGCTACTTGAGACTCGTTTTGGGCAGATGTGTATATGTATGCCTGTGTATATCTATATAGGTGTGTGTGTGTGGTCGTTCGCTACTTGTCACTCGTGACTCGTTATAATCAGATAACGCCGTAGAGAAGAGAACAAACGAATACCGAGACAAACCCCCTCCTACTTGCCTAGACACAGTCGAGAGGGTAAAATCCGATACCAAGATGGTAGAAGATGTACGTCCAATGTCAGCAATGGCCAAGAGAGGAAAACTCTTTACAAAAAACCGCATACCAAGACGGCTCTGGTCCCCGCGGTATGGACACGAAAGGGAAGCCTTCACGTCACGTGTGAGACTCAGGTTCCTTTGGCCTCGACTACCATGCGAGAATTTGGTAAGGTCCATGCCCTCAGCGAATGAAAGCCCTTGTGACTGGCAAATGATGATAATGATGATATATATTGTATATCTATATATATTTTACAAATTCGTAATTTTTTTTATCCAGAGTAGCTGATTGATTTTAAAGAAAAATATCCAGGGTGAAAAAGGTTAAAGAGCACCATTAATAACTAGTAGAACAACTCATTGAAAACGTGAAGAATGCTTTGACTCTGACGCAGTGGAATCAAAATTTTCGATTTATGACTATTTGTAATCAATAATCTTGATACCGTGGCGAGTAGAAAAGCGATATGCGGTACTTTGGGGACAACGTCTAACTACTTGCAATATAAATATTAAAAAAAAAATCCACGAGAAAATTATATATTAGCTTAAAATATTTTCATCAGCTGGATTTTTTTTTATATTTAAAATATTGGTTTTGGCGTTGTTTTAATACCTTGATCGGGAAAAATATCGGGATTGAGATAAGATAATCTCAGTACCAATTTTTGATATTATAAATATGAGTCAAATGATGAAATATACAACATAATACTTTGATTTTGCTTAAATGTATATCTTAGTCAATTACAAAAAATTAAATAAAACTTAATTTGTTTGGTATTATTGACTATAATAATTTTTAATATATTTATTAGTGTATTTATACGATTTCGATATACGCGATGACTTGCGATATCAATCTACCACGTACAACAAATTTGAGCTCTGGGCTAGCTTTTAAAATGTACACGTCACAATATTACGAAATTATTATCAGAATCGCAATTTTTTAGTTCTCGTTCACAACACTAATACATTTTGATCAAACCGATAGCAATATATTTATGGAAAACAGGTCTTGTATGAAATAAAAATATGTAACCGAATTGATAAGAAATCTGAAAAAAGCTCCGCTATTATTATACGAAACACTAATATTTTGAACACACCTAAGCTCGTTTAATATTGATACACACAACGTGTATTTTCAGAGGTACCACATATAAAATCTACGATTTTCATAATTATTCATATAAATACTTAATCGACAATTTGTTTATGCGACAAAAACCGATATTCGATATATTTTTACATCATACATATGTAAATCCTGCAATTCAAACTCTGTATGATTTGAATCTAAATATTTATATTATATTCGCGGGGAAAAAATAGTATATGGACCAATAAGCAACACGAATATATTGCGATCAGCATTTTTAAAATAAAAATGCTATTCGCATCGAACCCGTGTGTAATAGTATATGGACAAGTATAAATATTAACATAGAACTAAAGCAATCAACTCTATTCCCCAATGGCACGAATGCGAAGTGTATTCCAATCCCTGGAATAGATTGGATGCAAATATGCATATCTGTCTTTATACCAAGTGCAATAAAACTTTATTCGGATTCTAGTCGCTGAATTTGTTCGAGGTCATATATCACACATCTTGACGAATACTCGACAGTTTAAAAAAAATAAACAATGCTAAAAAGACGTAAATTTATCACAAAATCCAATAAATTTTCAGCACTGTCAGTCCGACATATACGCTGGAAATTATAATAACATTTGAACAATGAGTTATACAACTAAATAATTAGAAAACTTTCTAACAATATGGACGATAATGTACGTTCTAGTTTAATGGCTGTTCGGTATTAAGCTGAAATTCGATTTGAAAATTTAATGGCTATAATGTTGACCGCCATTATTTTCCTGAATGAATATTTTGCGATAGATTAGGGTAGTCGACGCACTTTTAACGCATTATCCCATACATCATCGCTGTATTGACGCGCGCAGATATATCTGATGGTAATGCGGAGCACACGGGTCGCTCCCAGATTACCATTGAAATAATGGAAACTGTATTTACAGGGCCGTAGCAGCGGTCGCGGCAAATGAATCTGGGCATCTGGACCAGCGCGACGTTATTGCATATGTAAATATTTGATCTGGTTTATCCCGGGCTACCATTTGTATAGGCGGCGACAGGAATATTTATTTGTTTTTGACATGTTACGTATTGCGATGCATTAACGATTGGACACCGGGTAAGCCGCATTAGGTAATAATGCATCTAAAAGTATAAAAAAAAAAAAATGGCTTAATTCATTATCGGAATACAGTGAAACTTCCAATTAACGTTTTCAGAGGACTGAAAAAACTTCCACCTCTTGGACTGTTTTTAGTCTCTCATCTAGATTTTCACCTTTCAAACATGAAGAAGTATTTTTCCAAGGTTAAATAATGACCGAGGTTTAAAACTGGTAACCGATTTGAAGAAAGCCATTGTTCTTTACTCTATGGATTATTGTGCAACATCCAATTTTTATCACCAATAATTAATCTACTTAGGATCATCTCAAGAATTCAACGGATCGGTCTTTACCATTTAAAATAGTATGGTACTATTAGCCAAGGACAACCGATATCTTGTGATATTTCCTATATGGTTTTACAAGGGTCGGATTCCACCGATGAATTTAAAGTGGCATCATCCAGTTTTAAAGGTCTTCCTGTTCCTAGTTTGTCGTTTAATTTACCACTTTTAATTTTTTAAACCATCCATGTTATTTTTAAAGATTTAAGACGTCTCCATAAATTTAAATTTCGGGCGCTTCTTTCGGCGTCATTGCCCTATCAAATAAAAAAGCATAAACAATCGTAAATGGGTCTCCTTAATCTTTGATCTATAGAAATATAAATTATAGACTAAAAGAAGAGATTCAAAATGACCAACTTTTACCTGGTCTTGACGACAGTCTCTGAAAAACTGATATAAAAACACGACACAAAATGTTGTCATTTATCGTTAGTATTATTGTTATTATATTTATTTTTACGAGCTGTCACGTGTGAATTGTAACAATAATAATCAGACGAGGTAAGGGCCAATACGTATTTAATTTACGGTCTGATCGGGTGCCATGGGCACCTCCGGTAGCACACACGTCACTGAATTGGCCCCTGGATAGCGGCCTGGCTCCTCATAGCTCCGTAGAATCTACGAAACCATGATTGCAAGTGCTCAACTGCTATCGCAGACACGTCCGATACCGGCACGCGACAACACTTGACTCTTATGTGTATGTTCTATTATATTATTAATAGTTTTATGATTAGTATTTTTTTTATGAATGAATATAATACCACAAAGTAACATGCAATTATAGAGTTTCAATATTTATTTAAAAAGCACATCATAAATTTAAAGCATTGTAAATATCGTTTATTTCGTGAATAAATATTATAATTATTATTTTTTATTTTTTCAAGGTATTTTATAATGAAGATCTAATCTTAATAACTATATTTTAACAATTTTTCATATATTAAAATTGTATTGGATGTGTCGTTTTTTACATAAATCGTGAAGCGATTACATATTTTTCTATTTTTATATAAACTATTAATCCACTTTCCCTTATTTCTGAGAAACGTGACCATGTGTATGATTCTCTTTATGGAGGGCCACGGGCATGGTTTTCAAAGGAATATATAGTGCAGTAGTTTTCCGTTGCCTTCTGCAGCGTAGTGATTTTTTAAAGCGAACTTATAATCCAACTTTTATTTTTGGCAAATAATTATTTTTGTGAAATGAAGGTCGACAGCCTTTATCCCACCCCTCTGTTGACCAACATCGCTTAGAAATATTCAGAATGGTTACCCATCTGAAAACTATCTGCGCTCATTAGCTATTAACTTGACAATCACAATTTAATTGTTCTTTCAAGCTATGAAGGGTCATAAGTACATAAGTTTATTAGGTGTATTAATAAAAAAATGACATATTTTAATTCAATTATAAATTTTCCTCCTAAAATCTAGAAATCCTGGAAATTATTAGATTTAGAGGCAAAAAATGAAGACAAATTAACTTTCCCATCTTCTATATATGTATTTTTTCCGAAACTAGTACATGTGCAAATGATAAGGCTGTTTGAGCAAATAAATTAAACAATGATTGTTTAAAAATAGCAAAAAAAATATATATAAACTCGCACTTTACATATTTCTAATGAATTTTTAGAACTAGTTCAAAAACGGCACTTGTTTTCAGCATTACATATATATCACAAATAACGTTGCATTATGTGATTAATATTTTTTTTAATTATTACTAAATGAAAAGTGTTTATTTTATTGCAGCGAATAAATAATTTAGTATCTAGAGCAATTAATGCAATTTCGCAGTATCGAAAATATTTAATTAGTACACGATTAGATTAAAAACTTTTTTCATTCATTAAAGTTTACCAGTCTTCTCTTGGCTAACAGAGTTACGCTGAAAGCATTGTTCAATCAAATTATTTTTTTAATTTGGTGGAGACCTTACGTCTTCAGGTTGGCAAATGTAAAATAATGAAAGCAAACTTCTTATAAACTTGGCAATTATATAATGAGCGATATAAATTGAAAATTCAATTTTCGGCATATGTTATCGGTTAGGGGGACAGCATTGTTGGCAACAAATTAAAATATGGTAAGCGGCCCCGATCGTTAGTAGCACGCCAGATACTATTTATATTCTGGTAAACTCTTGGCCTCGCCATCATTTGTATCTGTCACAGTTGATGAACCAAGATGTCCACTTTCGCCTAGTAAAAGTGGCGATTTCTTGAAACGGAAATTAATTTCATCCATTAGCCAGGGCCACATTTCCGTCGGTCGCCCCCTTTAATTTTTCGTGGCAGGAAATTAAAATATTGTAAATGGAAATAGTAAAAATGGTTGTTGCTAAGTAAAAAGACATACGTGAGATGGTACGTACGAGAATTGTCTTAGCACAAAAACCAGAATACATTCGGTTAATTTTTATAATATTTTTATTGCGTGTGAATATATAATATTTATTAGCTTTATAACATATTTACCTTTTTATAAAAGGATCAAAAAATTCGAATTACATTTTCACCTAATAGATCACGAATCGTATAGAAGATATACGTAAAAATAATTATTTTTGAAATCGTATAAAATGAAATTGATATATGATTTTTCTTTTTACCCTTTATTATTGCTTGAACAAATAAAGCGATTCAATTTGGACATACATTTTTTTTCAAATATTATATTTTCATTAAATTTACTGCCTGTTATGATACGTGGAGTCAGATGAATTATAAGTTATATTGATTGCGGGCAAAATAATTGCGGCATGTCATCGATTATTATATCAATTCAATTCACTGTGATTATTATGACGTATGGTGAACTATCACAAAGTTTTTAATTAAAATCATAGATTATAATAATAGATTTAGTTTAAAAATAGCTAAATGAGCATTTAAAAATTAAATAGAACCAGATCAAAGACAATCGAACGAATTTCACCTCAGAGGGTAAAAAAATGAGGTACTCCAATATTTAATTATATTATTTCAATGAATTGGGATAAAAATATATATATTATAATAAAGCAAATTACCGTTTTTAATAATTTATAGTATGAGTTGCACTTAATTGATATATTATATATTGATAAATTGTTAATATTTAAATAATTTGGTTAACAGCTTTTAAAAGAAAAAATAAACGGAAAAAATAAAAACAAATAAATAAATAAAATATATGTAAAAACGAAATAATAGAAAATACGATAATAAACAATAAAAAAAACAAAAAATATTATATAGACAAAAGGAGACTTATGAACCTTAGTGAACAAGATATAGAAACGAATTAATCGTTATTAGGTTTCATATATCAAAATTAAAGGAGAGAAAAAACTATAAAAGCTACCTAATATCCAAGCTAAATGAAGTTGAAGTTTTTATTTATTCGAAGCTAGGTTGGAAATGATATTAACTAACTTGAAAATTAAAGGTCTGAGTTGTTATGTAATATAGAAAATATAACAGATTTGGTTAGTGGAATTCTATGAACGGATTGGGAATATATGAAGTTATAGTTAGAGAGTGAGGAAATGGATGGGTTTATATTTATGAATTTGTGAAGGTTATCGTAAAAGGGAGTGGCATATTTTTTTATGAGTTTTTTAAGATGGAGAATTTTCAACCCAAGGTGCATTAGTGATTGTTTGTTGTGTTTTATTTAGTTTTCTTTGAATTTTGTTTATATGAGTAGAATGCATCGTGTACCCAGAGCTGCGAAACGTATTAAGGGTATTTTTAGTCTTACTATTAAGCGGATTTAATAGTCTTTTTAAAGAAAAACATATTGCCTGTACCTTTGGGAGGTTGATTTTAATTACCCATTTGTCACACCATTTTTCAAGTATATTTACAATGTTTTATATATGAGATTGGGCCTTCTACTGCGGCTGATTGAAGCAGTGTCATCGGCGTAAAGCGCCAAGAGGATATTTTTTTTATTAACTTTTTGTAACATTACGAATTGAATGTCGTTGTATTAGTATATCAGATTCTTACATTATGGTTAGCTGCCAAAAAAGGTTTTGCGTGTTTTAGTATACTCGTAGATTTTTTTACTCTATTATGAATCCAGGATGAAGCTGTGTCGGACCGTTCCGACATAGTTTCATCCCTTGCCATCTACCCACACCGCATACACCAGATCTGGGCCAGTTCAATTCGGTGCAACAAAGCAGTTTATTTCTTGTAACGCTTATACTTATATCTTTAATTTAATAATTGTGCTGAACGTTTCAGGTTATGTAGTGATTAAGTCGTCAGAATCTTATCTTTGCTGGCACTAGCCCGATAATCACTTCATTCAACCACTGATTCACCGAATTCATCACAGACCACAAACACATTTTTTACTTTAACACTGAAATTGTCGAACCACGACACAGGTTAATTATTGTTAATTGTTAATATTATTTCAGTTGGATTGAAATAATATTATTTGTTTTATAAATATTTATTCAACGCGGGATAGATGGCATTAAATTAATTAATTCCAACGCGCCAAACTACCCACATAAATATTAGTTTTTATAAAACGTGCGGAGGTAATGGGTGTCTTCCTCTTACATACCTCCTGGCCAGTGTTATAAAGAATTCCCTGAATTCATAGTTTTCGTCGGGCACCTATCCGACTACTAACTTAGCTCAGTCGCGGTTAACTTGCAATATCGAACATATATGCATGTTACCTACAAGCCATAACACTGGTTTATTTATTATATATGTAATTCATCCCTACTGTGTGTAATGATAATATATAAATGCATAAACCCGGCGTTTATGGAGTATAAGGCACATTTGTTTCATCTCATCACTCGAATTGCCCCAGGTCCTTTATACCTTTCCGCTTCTAGCGTTCCATACCGCGACCCGTCCGTTGTACAACGGTGCAAAGGAAGTCGCACGTGTGCCGACTGATCCCTTTATAACCGGCCGACGGAAGTGGGGACTCGTTGTCGCCATCCTGTTCCCAGATGAGGCAATCCGGCAAAGGAAAACAGCTGAGACAATAACGGCAACCAAGAGAGTTTTCCGCTCCGGCTTGCCCCTTGTAAACAGAGGCCGCCATTCCCATATTTACCGACAAATTAACCCGAAAGAAATCATTCCCCCCGTGAGAGTCTTAAATAATAAACACAGCGGCAGGCTTCCGCGCGAATGCTCCGCGTAATAAAAACCTAATTTTCATATTGTTATTTTAACATTTTCCCTTTTGAATATTAATTGTTGTGACGACAACGCCCTCGGCCCTGAAGGGTCCCGGGGAGTTATCCTTCGGTTGACGCACTAGCCCCGATCCGACCCGGTCGTCTTTTGAATAAAACATCTCAAACAGATTAAAGTTCTTTGATAACTTCACGGCCCAGACGTGTCTGTGTGTGGAATATTATCGCGAAACTGTAAATTTAAATAAAAAAATATAATGCCTCGCTGTATGAATACAATTTAAATACAGAATATCTTAAACATCTACCACTCCAATAGATTAGTCTCTTTCTTAATATAACTAATCTTCAATGCTTTTTATTTAAAATGAATTATTACATATATATTCTAATATTTTAGTATTTATCTATAACGTATATCAAGTCTTAGATTTTTTTTTATTTAGAATGTTTCAGAAATATGAAGTCTGGTCATTCTAGACAATCCATTACAGCTTATTTGGTTCCTTTTGGGAAGATACTTCTCTGCAAAATTTTTGACACACACAAGTCGTCTAAGCACGACATATTAATATAGTATATAATAATAGAGGTACCACTGTTTTAAATAGACAGTAAAATCATAATACAATTTAAATATCCTTTACCATTTTTACAGAACAAGCCATCAAAGCAATTTTGGCGATCACCATTTTAGATTATTGCGGTTTTGATATCAGACAATAACTTTGATATATATAGAATAATTTTTACAGCAATCAATAAAAAGTCAATATATTTTAAAAACTATAAAAAAATCTACTGTGCCAAAATCAATTTGAGGTTTTTTTTTAAAATATTGTAAATTGTTTCTAAGCATGTATATATTAAAACAATAACTATTTTACTAATCGTTTAAATAGATAATTAAAATTTGAAATTTTATAAATATATATTTAAATCATTGCGAATTGCTATACATACTTATATATATATATATTAGGCATGATCCCCTAGATTCTAGGGCCTAGAATGTGCTTACATTTTCTTCTTTGACATTTTCGCACGTGAAAATGTGAGAAAGTGTCAAGATTTTTTGAAATATACAGCAATTTTAGCTTAAACACAGATTCGTTAGACCATTACCCAAATAGTTATATATTTATACTATTGCATTATTCAGTATATTCATTAATCTATGTCTGTACATATGATTACATAGAATTATCTAGCCACTATAAGAGATAAACGAATTCTTAGAATAATGTATCTCTGCGATATCAATCATTCAAAAGCAGTATTTTTCCTAGAATGCATTTTCTGTATACAATGAATAATTTAAAACACGAATTCTTTTGAGAATACCTGGCGTTTGTAGAATCGTACGGCCAGTTGAATATTTAAAGCTGGAATATGTTTAGCACGAAGATCTGCACAATACAGGTGATACGATAAGGTCAAGGAAACGGATCCTCGTGGGTCCTCAATAAAGAAAAGATGTACCGGCCCATCCTTCCATAAGGTTCACATATAGACGGGGATGTGATGAGTGTTACAGCTCCTCCGCATCGTCGGGGACTACTAAAACTGTCGTGCGAATAAGCACATTTCGGTGTTAGTGCTATTAATTTTATTACAAAGAATTGCGTCTGTAATGGCTTTCCTTTCTGCCGGAATACCTCCGAGCGAAATAAATGGAATTGTCATGAGGGCACTTATTATTTTTAATGGTGAATAACGATCAGATTATGCGATGAATAATTTCGTGTTTACGCCCGGCGAACGTAATTCATCTTAATTTTTACGACTTCACCGGAGAATATTAAAATTAATCGTGCGACCTTGCGAATGCGTTTTAAATAATAATGAAAAATCTCGAATTTCAAGCGAGAGAGATAGATATGTGAGTCTGAGACGAGAGGGATTTATGAGTCTGCAGATTGGAACAAAGGGATAGGGTCAAAATCCGGCTCGCTCGATCATAAAAAGATAATCGTGATCCATTTCGTTTTGACACATCAAATACCGAATGAATAATGACCGTTTACTATTCATAAACTGGAACGGATCGTTTGCGCACGGTTCATCGACAAATTTGCACGTGGGGTCGCGGCACGTGTGTGAGTATGTGTGGGGGGGGGGCAAAATGCGAAACAATATATTTAGCGTAAAATTCCGGAAAGTCAGTAACAGCCATGAGTGAAACTCCGGAATGTCACTTACATTTCCCGGTGACGTCATGGCACCGCAGTCCCGGTGAAGAATGCAAAGTCGGTTCGAAAAGCGTAAACAACCACATGGCACGTGACAACACTGCAATAAGAGAAAACTGTACCGCTGTGCGATTTTCCTCTATTGAAAATTCCAATATCTCTTTGCGATAGAAAGTTTTTCAAAAAATACTCGTCCAATATATTGTAACATAATACGGCAACAGTTTTAGTCCTGATTTATTTTTATCGGATAGACTTTCTTTGTCACTTATAATAACGATGAAAAAAACATAAAATTTTATCTAAGATAAAAACATAAATGCTAAAGGAGTACTAATTAAATAAAAACACATTTATAATTTAAAAAAATTGTTATTTTTATTTTTTTGCACGGTTTTGAAATAAGATGTTCCGCTAAAAGGAGCAAATACTATATTTTTAGTATTTGGTTCTACCAGGATTCCTACAAACAAAATATTTATATGTATCTGTGTTTTCAATATTGCGCGTTGTTTTGTCTCGATGTTCCATAACCCAAAAGGACATACTTTTAAGTCACAATAGCCAATGACCAATGGGTAAGAATGTTAACCAAACGATGAAATTTATCAAATAACAGCTGCTTTTATTCAGGATAACTTGTATGGCTGAATATCAAAATGTACAAACAATTTCTGAAAGAAAAAATACAGAAGTATAACATAAAAATAATTGCGCCATTTTTTCAGATAGTCTAGTTTGAGTTAGTCTGTATCTTTACGCGATGGAAAAAACTTCTTTGTTAAATATTTAAATTAATTCTGATGATCTTTGTGTATCTTATTGCTATCAAGTTTATTGCATCACATGTATAAAGTTTCTCCGACCACCATACCAGATGAGCTCCCAAATAAATTATTTCAAATTAAATCATGTGAAAATGATAATAAAAATGACTAGAATCAAAAAATGGCTCCACATTACTATTAATTACTGGAATTTTTTTAAAGGAAGCTTAAGTAAAGTGCATACACTTAATAACCTAGATATTTAATGCTGTACTCAGGCTAGGATATTATCCACATTGAGCAGTGGAAAGTAGCTGAGAATATGATTTCCAAAATTGTCAAAGATCCCGAAAAGCCAGAATCCTACAGACCAATAAGCTTGATACCAATTATGTCAAAAGTTCTTAAAAAAATAGATCATTTTTAAGCATCTATTCGGTTTTTAAGAGAGCCACTTAACTGTCGAAAGAATTGTTAATAAAATACACAACGACTTTGAAGAAAGAAGGTATTGTTTTGCCGTATTCCTTAATACAATCCGGGCCTTTGCAGAGTCTGGCATGAAGAACTTTTGTACAAAGTTAAGAAAAATCTTTCTCCTAATTTTTAAATAATATTGGTATCATATATTTCAAACAGACATTTTTGCGCCAAACAAAATATAGAAATAACCGCAAGCGTAATTGGTCCAATCCTGTTCAATCTACCAATCTTAGCTAATTGAGTTAATATTATTTGATTACCGATACTAAATATCAATTATAATTGATGTGCACTTTGATATGAATCTGAGTGGATAGCGACTTTCAGTTTGTCATTATTCAACTTTGATTCAACAGAAGACAACAGAAATTCGCAAACCAATTTAATACTATCTCCTGCATAGTAATATTAAAGTAAATACACCATTACCGTTTCAAACTGTTTACGATGCCGTATTTTCACGTAAGAGTTATTATTTAATAATTGTATGAATTTCTGAATTTTCCATCTTTCAACAAATATAAGTGTTTTTTAACGCACTAAATGATTTTGAAAGATAAAGTGTCAGATTTACAACAAAAACAAAAAAAATGCCAAGATTTTCTTTAAATAATACGTATATTCCCCGATTTATAAGGCTACTTCAATATACATAGAGGGAACTCGAAACCTTTTGTAAATGGAAAATCAGTTAATGTCTCATATTCATACTTATTTAATAAAATATTTAAAATTCAGCAAAGTACGTACATTACAAGATATTATATTAGGTGGACCCAGAATTAATGTCGTATTTTATCAATAATATTCAAATCTCAAATTATCAAATTTTTAATAAAGTGAATTCATACAATGTAATTTCCATTATTATAATTAAATTCCTCCTATCTATTTATTCAATTATAAATCCCCTTTGACATAATGCCACATTTCTGCCGTTTAGCTATATTTCAACTATTCAAACAATAAATTATTTATTTTGCATCCCACCACACATATATGAATATGTTTTATGCATTTCAGCTTTTTGAGTAGAAATTGTATTTTTCAAAGGGTTAACGACTGTTTTTCTTTGTAACGTTCGAGTAGAGAGGCCATTTCTTTTGTCAACTAATTAAATAACAAAGAAATAGGTGGTATTGTTATTTTTCTTGCAATAATCTGCATATCGGTTTCAATTGCAATTTTTTCATCTTAAACTGCATCAGAATAGTATTTTGTCAACGTTTTTCTGTAAGCTGTATTTGTGAAAAGGGATACATGTATCTCAAAATAATATTCGAATGGTATTTCGTTATAAAAATATCTTTCCAAGATGAAAAACCAAAGATGACTGTTTTTAAAATCATTTTTCGAAAATGCGATAATAATTCTGGGTATTACTAATAAAGGATCTATTAGATGCATAATACCAATATTTTTTTAATGTTAAAATGATTGTATTTAATATGCTTAATGATGAGAAATAATTTCGACAATAAATCTCCGTATTATGCCCGGAAAATGTGTACTCTATTCAAATCTAATTCAGTTATTGATTATCTTGACTAGGTTATGGTTTCCTTGATTATCCGCTCTTCACAGTAATATATTTCTTTATGCTCTTCAGAGAAGCCTCTTTTCTTCTTACGTTTCCTTGAAATAAATCATTTAGAAACAGAATAGTATGCTTCACTAATTGCTGCTTAACATATATATCATTATTAATAAAATTATGATTAATTAATAGTTTTTTCTTAGTAATGTCAGTATTAAATTAATTTATCTCACACAATTATATAATTTACTTACATAAATTCTAAATAAACTATCTATAATTCATATTTTTTTATTGTATTTGCTTATTATTTAATGCTATTATGTATAATAATTACGAATAATATTAATATGTGATAGCGACATCTTTGAAAATTTTCCTAAAACTTTATGCTTTTCTCGAGCTCTAGTAAACACTGAAACATTTTCAGAAAAGCTCAAATAAAAGTTTATATTAAATATAGTAGATGTCAGTAACCCATAATTATTAAAAATATCCCTGATGTTATAATTAACATATATTTAATTGTATTTTAATTGATTATGCAATATTTAACGAATTATTATTGGAATTTGTTAGTATTTAGAATTTTATTTATTTTTAATAACAATTTTTTAATAAGTCAATAGACGTAATAATTATATTTTATGCGATATTTGTATTGTTGATATAATTTTCGAAAATTCGTCATAAAAATGAAGCACCCAGGATTAATAATAAAATTTTAACGACTCGAATTTGGGGCCTCGGAAATTTTGCCACCGCTCATAATCATTTCAACGAATTCCGTTTTGCTCGACCCCATCCGGCCCTGTCCCCACGGGCCTGCTGAGCTTGTTAAACATATTTGGGGCCGATACCGGACTGCAGGGCCGGATTATCAGCCGGTTCAGTGTACAATCCCTGAATAAAGGACCAAAATAGATAAGAGCCATTGGCCATAAATGGACTTAGACCAAATCGTTACAGAAAAGCAAACAAAAACCCGGCGATATTATTTAATAGTAAACCAAATAATACCGATATTAGCCCATTTCGCGCCGAAATGATTTTGCGTAATTATTTATCTTGCTGGAAATGATTGAATGCGTCAATTTTATTTCGATAATAACAATTTTATGATTAATTTATTTTTTGCGCTTTTAAATCCATCAATTATTTAATTTCCCTTTAAAACCTTCGTCTCCATCACTCACACGTACAAATATTCCGTAGAAAATTTCCATCCTGTTTTTTTTAACGCGGTTTCGAACTTCATCAATCATTTAATCTGGAAAGTCCATTAAATACTTTGACGTTTTTAATACGAGTTTATCTATCGGACAAGTAAATAGTGAGCCGATAACTGATTAATTGTTTTCAATACTATAAATTAGTCCAGGAAGACAACTAGTTGACCACCGGCAAGGGAAAACCGCAAGGGTTGACAGAATAATTTAAATCAATTCTAAAGTTTTATTAAAACGCATTAAAAACGTATTTAAATTCCCGGACAAAATGTGTATTTAAATGTTTTATTTATAAATTATTTTCGTATTGCCTCTGAATAGACCCAGTCATGGCTAAAGTTTATCCATTTTTCCATGTATTTCAAGCCTCACTGGTACACTTTTAAAGCACTTCTTTAAGATTATATCTCAACCTTCTAGAGTGTTATTGTTCTTTCGAGTCCTCTGCTCTTAGAGATGAAGTTGCTTCGTATAAATAAGGTGAAATATATGTTTTTATCGTATAGTTGTTATAAAATTGTTACATATTATTTTCATTTAGTAAAAGTATGTATTATTGTGTGGAAAAATTCTGGTAAAAAAGTTTAATAAGTCTTCTGTTGTGGGCAAATGTTTCAAATGATAAATGAATTATATATTGACTGAGAGTAAAAAATATTACCAACGTCTCGCAGATGATACTCAAATTTTGGGGTGAAATATGTAACTTTTATGAATATATTTACATGTTAACACAAAATATCATTTACAATGAAATATATTTTTAATTCATACATAATCGCATTATCAAGTTTTGGAAAATTATTTAACTAAATTAATTATTGCTCTGAAATCATTGAGACGTCTTATCTAATTCACATAAGTGACTTTAATAAATAGTTTGTTTAAGTAAAATAAATTTAGCCTTTTTTTCTGAAACACAAGTATTTTAATTAGAGTTATAAATTATTTTTTTTATCAGAGTCGTGAAAAGATTACATATTATTATATTTTGTTTGTTTTTTTTTATATATAAGATATTAATCCACTTTCCCTCATTTCTGAGGATCGTGACATGTGCATGATTCCCCTTATGGCGGACCATGGACATGGATTTCATGGGAATATATAGTGCAGTGGTTTCCCGTTGCCTTCTGCACCGCAGTGTTTATTTTTATACTAGAGAGCGCTGCTGCCCGCTTCCCAGATTATATTTTTGACAATTATATTTTTGTGAAATGAAGGTCGTCAGCCTTCATCCCACCCCTCTGTTGACCAGCGTCACTCAGAAGGTATTCAGAATGGTCACCCATCTGAATACTATCTGCGCTTATTAGCAATTAACTTAAACAATCGTAATTTGATTGTTATTATCTCCAAGCTATGACGGGTAATTTGTGTAAAAAAATACTATAAAAGGAAAGGTTATTCAGAAAAACAATAAAAGAGATGCACTTGAGTCATCGTATGATGCTTGTCTAACGAAGATTGGCAGTCAACACTTGTCATCGTTGTACAGGAATGTCAGAAAAATGGGTTCCACAATTATTAAGGACCGAGGCGTTTATTCAGCGAATTGTAGACGTAGAGGAAATGTTGGTGCTGTTTAGTGGTTTATAAAAAAAAATAAAGGTTATAAAAAATAATAAATTATTGAAACAATAATGTGGCCTATACATATTTTAATGCGTTGCAGTTTTATTAAAATTTGATTATTTTCATGTTGCATGTCAGAAAGAATGTTAAATCTTAATTTTTCATAACCTTGTTGGAGGTATTGAATTCCACCAGTTTCATATGCGCCTTCACCGAACCCTTTATATCATACGTCGTATCATTTTTCATAATATTGTACAATAAGTCGGGTGT